>CM062274.1:31658072-31670572 GCA_031216635.1 Dissostichus eleginoides
TCTGAGAAATATATCACTTTTTCTACTATTTTTAAAATGTATAATCAGTTTTTATTGTGCTAAAAAGACATCACATGAAGTAAAGACAAATTGAACAAAATTGACAATAAAACGAGTAGAATTACAACGACAGGAATAAGAAACGAAATATATATATATATATGAATATATACTGTACACAGTGTAGTCATTGGCATACAGCAATTATAATAAAGGGCATCCATTTTTGACAATTTTCTTTGTGTCTTCATTCATTTTTTTTGGAGCAATTTTCTAAATTATTTATAAAAAATGACATGCTTTTAAAAGATTGATTATATGTACAAAAGTCCTTAGTCAGTCATATTATGGGGGATGTTTCAAGCTGATCTGTACACAGATTGCAGAACCTACTTGAAACACAGGAAATCAATAAAAAATAAAACATTAAATTAATTAGAAATAAGTCTTGCAATGGTAAGAAAGATTATAGATAACCAGTTAGATGAAAGCCATTTAAAGCATCATGCAGCCTGATTACAATACACTCTACAAAGTGCACAGCAGATTCCCCCCATCTTTTTTATGTCTCTCCTAGAAACAAGAAGACTAAAATGTTAAAGATGGCTGCCAAAATGACACCAACAACACCTGCATTGACAAATCCTTTAGCTCTGTTTTGATGTAGGCTTGAATAAAGAGGCCTGTGTGACTGAGCTGCTGATCAGCTGTGAGAGGCTCTGTGTGGTTTGGCTGTAATTAGAAATCTGTGGAGGACAGCTTCTCTTTCACTGCCTCACCCCCCCTAAACTAAACCTCCAATATCCCTGTCTCTACTTTCTGAAGGCTGGATATAGAGGGGTGCAGGGATGATGGATTCAAACAAATAAAATAAAGCTAATGTTGGGCTATAAAGGAACTACAGCACGGTCACATGACTTCACGTCACCACCGCTAAGCTAAAGGTGGCTAATGTTGGGCTATAAAGGAACTACAGCACAGTCACATGACTTCACGTCACCACCGCTAAGCTAAAGGCGGCTAATGTTGGGCTATAAAGGAACTACAGCACGGTCACATGACTGCACGTCACCACCGCTAAGCTAAAGGAGGCTAATGTTGGGCTTTAAAGGAACTACTGCACGTTCACATGACTTCACGTCACCACCGCTAAGCTAAAGGTGGCTAATGTTGGGCTATAAAGGAACTACAGCACGGTCACATGACTTCACGTCACACCGCTAAGCTAAAGGCAGCTAATTGGGCTATAAGGGAACTACAGGACGGTCACATGACTTCACGTCACCACCGCTAAGCTAAAGGCGGCTAATGTTGGGTGTGATTACATCTCATTTAGACACTTGTTTGCAACCTCTGTTTTGAAATTCACCAGTGTGGTATGTACTGTACTTTACTTTATCTTTACGTATTTAATGTCGTAGAACCGAAACAATGACTTCAAGATGAAGGCAAAGGCAAAATGCCAACTGATTTCTGGATTTAGGACTGCATTTTTTGCAGATCTGTTTTTCCATAAAGTCCCTGTCCTTGTTATGGCTGGTTTTATCTGCACACAGTAACTGATTTATCTCTCCTTCTCTCTCCGCCCTTCTCTCTCTCTCTCTCTCTCTCCCTGTTTAATCCCATGTTGGCATCACAGGAACAGATAGTGTGCAGCACACAGAGGTCCATTGAGAGAAGAGAGAGTTCATTGTGGCTTCACTGGGGGCCATTTAGGAATTAAAAGAGGACAAATTGCATCGCTGGGTAGCACAGCATGCACAAGAGAGAAACTGAGGTTACAGACCTACTGATGAGTACGTTAGGAAATAGTAAGATGTGTTAACGTTCCCTCTGTTTGGTGTGAAGGTAATGTCTTTTTGTCTCTTCCTTTCTGTCCCTCTTCCTCTAAAGGTTTGTGTAAAAGTGACAGAAAGGATAAAAGGGATAATGTGTTGTGCTTACTGAACAACTTTATGGATCTGTTTATTAGCAGCAATGAAGATCCAGAAACAGAATGACAAATGGAAATGGAGAGAGAAACAGATGGGAGCCAGACAGACAGACACACACACACACACACACACACACACACACACACACACACACACACACACACACACACACACACACACACACACACACACACACACACACACACACACACACACACACACACACACACACACACAAAAAGGCTTCAGGTCTGCAGACACATCACATTATGTGCGAGAGAAAGTTCAAATCAGGCTATTCCTACAAATAATAGCATGCAATATTTATGCTTGGTTAGTTAACCCATTTGTTACCAAAGACCATTTTATTATGATCATAAAACACGCCAAAACATCACCAGATCAGATGGAAAATCACATTTTACTCTAAGACTTGAGAAATTAAGAGAAAACACAAAAAGAAATTATTAAATGTCTTCCTATGTTATTCTCACATTGGGTAGTGTAGTTTTTGAGATACAGCCAGTCTCTTATTACATTATATTCATTATTTGGGCACATGGGACCACAGTTATTTTTCCTAAAAGATCAAAACACATTAGTCCCATTTGCCTATGATTTAAAAAAACTGATTTTTCAGCATAACTCTCCAACGGATTTTCCGCAGATTTAGTATTAGACAAGTCACTTCCCCAAAAGGAGTAAATGGGTTAAAAGCTAACTTTAATGGAGTCACAAAGTTCCTCTCGGGGTTCAGACGTCATCTTACAGCACGTGCAGAGCTCCAGTGACTCATCAGATTGGAAATACAGGGTCAGTCTCTCTAAATCAGCTTTAAACTGTGACTCAGTCTGCAGACGGGTCACTGGGACACTAGACCCTGTTGTTCACAAGAAAATAGATGATCTGTTTTAACAATTCAAAGCTAACTGTGAGTTTATCCTGTACATGCTAGGGCTGCTTCTTTTTCTTATTTTTTACATTACATGTTACTTGTTAGTCGCTTTTATCCAAAGCGACTAACATACTCAATACTGTGGCAATCCCCACAGGAGCAATTTGGGGTGAAGTGTCTCAGGGACACAACGACATGCTGACTGCAGTGGGGTTTGAACCTGTGCTCCCTTGATCCGAACACCAATGCTCTATCAACTGCGCCACACGCCTCCTTATCATAGGCCTATCGTAGATCTTTAGATCCCTGTAACATCTGTTTTTTTTTTATATTTAATTATAGTTTAGGCAAAACATTTCTTATTTGACGCTAACATTTCCAAGTTATACTGTCAGATACTCGGACTGCCTTCTCTCTTTCTCGATCTAAATGTCTACATTTTTTAACAGAAAGTTGTATTAAGTGACCCCAGTGTCTGATGTTCTCCTCACATAAACCCAGCAGTTTGAGGAGGAATATTAGGAAGTGCATGCCGGGTTAGGAGCAGCAGAAAGAAACAGCTGTGTCTGAACTCCGGCTGGGAATTTAACGGGCTCAAAGCCCAGAGACATCAGCTCCTCTCTGCAGAAACACACACCAACATCTTCCCACCATTTCCCATCTGTCTACCTCTGCTGCAGACACACGGAAAACCTCTCTATAATAAAACAAAACCAGAATGAAATTTGCCAATAGTACATAATTGATCAATCCTGAATTATGTTTAGGAATGTTTTCAATTTAGACCTTTAATAGATATTCTGAAAGGGCAGTTTTTCTTGCACGATGTCCCGGGAATTTATGGCATAAACAAAGGAGTTTCCTGACATTCTTTAAATAGTTTTGATCATTTGACGTAGGTCCCTTACAGACAGACCTTCCTGTACCTGGATGTCTGTACAGTCAGACACTTTCATTGCAGTCTTAGTGTTAATAGCTCTTATTTTTTACCCTTTGAGACTGTGTTTTCCACCGGTTTCAGGCCAGCCACAACGCCAACTCGCTCGCTATGAATTATCCGCTCAATGAGAGGATCTATTAACACATGGCTGGATTGGTCACAGATTATTGGCTGATCCACTCTAACATCTGATAAAAATGTACTAACCCAGATCAGTAGCAGATACTTTTCTCTATGAGCATACCCAGAAAATGATCGATGCTATTAAAAAACGGTCTTGTGATGCCTTGTGTTCTTGTTTTGAAACAGTTTTAAAATTGATTTTCTTCTTCAGTCTATTTGTTTTTTAGTTACCAAATAATCCAAAAGTCCCATGACAAGTTTCCCTAAAGGAATGAGTCTCATGAGAAGCACTCAGCACCTGCTGCTGAGATTCAGCTGCACCAATGTCCTCAGCACTAAATTCACTTCTCAGATTCAACACACCCACACATTGTGCAGAGTGTGTGTGTGTGTGTGTGTGTGTGTGTGTGGCCTAGCATTACTATACTTGTGGGGACCTAAATCTGTTTACACAGTCACGTGTGGGGACTCGCCTCCCTTATGGGGACAAAATGGAGGTCCCCATGAGGGGAATCATTCATTTTAGGGTGAAGACTTGGTTAGGGTTAGGGTAAGGGTAAGGGTAAGGGTTAGGGTAAGGGTTAGGGTTAGGCATGTGTTGGTTATGGTTAAGTTTAGGATAAGTCTCCAGTAAATGCATGTAAGTCAATGTAATGTCCCCTGAAGTGATGTATACATGGTATGTGTGTGTGTGTGTGTGTGGTGTGTGTGTGTGTGTGTGTGTGTGTGTGTGTTGTAAAAACAGTGTTGTTTTTACATGTAAAGTCAGAGATGCAGTCACAAGTCAAGGTAATACAGACACACGCTGTCAGTCGGGTCATAGATGAGTCAGTGTGATAGTGGTGATGGAGGTCATAATGGACGTGTAATTAAAGGCACTGCAGGAGCTCAATCACAATTACCTCCATGACAGCCAAAACTGTCCATCAATCCTCATCTCTGTGAGTCTGGACTCTTCATCCTCATAACGGAGAGAGATAGTCCATGAAAGGGAATAAGTTCAGAGGTCATTTGTACAGATGAAGCATTTACACTTACTCTGCACGCTTTTTAAAGCTGTCAGAGCTAATCTGAGAGATTCTACACCTGACATCTGACTTGTCTTTTACCTTTTTGTACCTTGGGAATATCCCCTAAGGTCTCAATGAAGCAATACATACATTTGAGGAAAGTAAAACAACTATTATAAAATAAAGTCTTCAGAGGAACTCTCCCTCTCAATAACATAATCAACTCTGTCCACTCAATGGAAAATAAATATATGGGGAAAATGGGATATTACAAATGTCTGGGATTTTAAAAAGTGTCTCATTTATTTTGTACAATTTTCTTACTTTTTGTCTGACCTCTTTATATGCGTTGTTAACTGTACCTGTGCTGTTCATTTGATTACATTTGTATTTATTTTCAATAAATGTGCTGTATTGTTCCACCCTTTATCTGTTGTACGTTTATTTTAAAGCTAAAGTATCCAAGAATGTTTATTAAAACTGCATTTTAGTCGTAGATTGTTGTTAGGTTTCCACTTAGGTCGTGCCTTCTGCCTCTCAAACAATCTTACTGTTGAAATCCTTCAATATTAAGTGTATGAAAGAGATCCCTGATTGCTATGCTTTTAATGATCTATTTGTAACTCTTTCTGTCAGGATTTTAAACCCCTCAGAGCTCTGAAGAAGTGTGACAGAGCCAGACTTCTTGCATCAGAGTCAAGACTGCTATCGACACATATTTGTAAATTAAATCTCCGGTCCACTTGACTTGACTGAACCTGAACACCCTCAGAAACACATATTTGGTGTGTGTGTGTGTGTGTGTGTGTGTGGTGTGTGTGTGTGTGTGTGTGTGTTTCTGTCTCCATGGGATGTGGACACACATCTGTGCGTCTCTGCCCAGACTATTCATAGCGAGACCACTTCAGCAGACTTCAGGGGCCTCCCATGGAGACCCATCTTCATGTGAACACTGACACATGGCAGCAGGGTTTAGTGTGTGTGTGTGTGTGTGTGTGTGTGTGTGTGTGTGTGTGTCTTTCTCTGTCAGTTTCTCCATCCATAAGCCCATTTCTTTCAATTACGTATGATTGTTGGAGGCGTGTGGTGCAGTGGGTTGGTGTTCGGATCAAGGGAGCACAGGTTCAAGCCCCTCTGCAGTCAGCATGTCGTTGTGTCCCTGAAGACACTTCACCCAAATTGCTCCTGTGGAGATTGCCCACAGTATTGAGTATCTAAGTCGCTTTGGATAAAAGCGTCTAACAAGTGACATGTAATGTAATTGTTATCTATCCTTAAACTGATCAAACGTATGTTCTGTATGTCGCTACAGGTACAGGCACTTTAAAGGTCACCTATTGTGCAAAATCCACTTCTTCATGTCTCTTCTACATCAACATGTGTCCCCTCTTCTTCATGTCTCTTCTACATCAACATGTGTCCCCTCTTCTTCATGTCTCTTCTACATCAACATGTGTCCCCTCTTCTTCACTCTTTCTACATCAACATGTGTCCCCTCTTCTTCATGTCTCTTCTACATCAACATGTGTCCCCTCTTCTTCATGTCTCTTCTACATCAACATGTGTCCCCTCTTCTTCACGTCTCTTCTACATCAACATGTGTCCCCTCTTCTTCATGTCTCTTCTACATCAACATGTGTCCCCTCTTCTTCATGTCTCTTCTTCATCAACATGTGTCCTCTCTTCTTCATGTCTCCTCTACATCACCATGTGTCCCCTCTGTGTAAAGAGACTCTGAAAGTTTCAGGAACAAAGATTCTCTCTCTTTTTGTCCTGATCCATTTCTATAAAAACCTGTCTGAAAATGAGCTGATCAGATTTTGGCCACTTAATGATGTCATCACGATGTTTTGTCTTGTGTAACCATTAGCCAATCACCAACCAAGGTAACCCCCCCCCCCACCTTATCACCTGAATCTCCTCCTAGAGCACCATTGTGTTCTTTTTAACCAAATCTCTCTCAGAGGGGCGTGGGGAGGGGCTCCTTATTTTCATCTAAAGTAACAGACAGAGAATCAGCACTTTGGAAACAGGGCTGAAACAGAGGGGATTATGGGATGCTGCAATGATCTGTTTGGTGTTTGGAGAAAAACACTTCAGAGACACGTTTTGTCTGATTCTATTGGTTGTTGGCTTCCTGAACCAAATGTGACATTAACAAGCGATGCAAGGTCTCAACATGCGCTGGAAAGTTGGCAATAAAAAACACTTTTCCACTAAAAAAGCATTTTGAGCAGCAAAGGGAAACATTGGTTTTGCTTGCAACGCATTTCTATCTGTGAGTCTATTCTCTTATCCTCCATCTATCCAGAGTCTCTCCTACTTTCCCACAGTCCCAGCCCTGTGTCCTCTGGCAAAGCTAAGTACAGGATGGACCCATGCTGCCAAAAAGATGCCCAACTCTGCCAAGTGGGGAGGTTGTTTTAGACGAAGGGGATCAAGTGTTGTGTCAACATGGTCTCTCAGATCAGCTCCGTGGTGCAGAACAGTGGAGACAGAATCAGAATCAGGTTTATTACACTCGTCTGTGTTGGATATGTTGTGTGTGTTACATGTTGTGATCATGGACCCCTCCTTTCTGTTGTGTGATTGTGACGTGCTATATGTGATGTGTATGTAGTAACGTGTGTTGTTTGCATTGTATTGTTCTCTTGTATCCTTTCTCCTCTATCTACCTGTCTTCCATCCTTTCTTTATAACTAATGCTGTTGATGTATTGTGATTTTAAAAAGGCGTCTATTATCATCTGGACAACAGCTGGAAATGAGCAATGTTGGCTAAAGCTGCTCCATTTACTGTTCTTTGTGACAGTTGATCGATGGGGACTGTCCACGACGCTATAAACAGATACACTAAAGTAAACTAAACCAGATGAGTTGACACGTACGAGGAATTTGACTTGATGTCGTGGTGCATAGAAAAAAGTAAAACAAAAACTGTAAAACACAGATAGAGAACTATTTGAAGAAAACTATAATAACATTACTAAATAATAACACAAGTGGTGCCCACTGCTCCTCTCTGCCAGCTGTCCATGCTTCCTGCCATCAGATGAACTCTGTCTGGCTCACAGTTTGTGGGCTGAGGTCTCATCAAAACAGGACACTTCAAAGGAACTCAAATCAAAGGTACATTTAGATTGAGGCCACATTGAAGAAAAGCCATGTTTAAAGAGGCTCTCGGCTGATTTCACGCTTCAGTTTCTGGTCATGAGGAGCACTGACAGTGGGATCCACACACTGACCATCCATTGTTATTGCACTATTTCGATTTTATTTCTATTTACTTGCACTATTTTATCTGTTTGATTCATTCTACAGTATGTCCTATGTATGTGTTGCACTGTTGGAGGAGCCTGTGACCGAAGCTTTCAATTAACATACCTGTAGCTATGTACAAATGAAAAGAAAGCCTTGAATCTTGAATCTTGAATCTTGAATCTAGACTGTGAGCAACTCTCAGTTTGTGGGCTGTGGTCAAATTTGAGCGCTTCAAAACAGGACACTTCATATTCTGTCTGAAGGAAAGGAGGGCGATGATGTTGTTCGTTACGTATATTTAGTTTGAGGCCACATTAAGAGGCACTCGGCTGATTTTACGCATCACTTTACGGGTCATGAGAATCACTTAGCCTGTGAAAACTCTTGTGCAACGTCTTTTGTTTCTCTGAAAGGAGCTCTCTGGAGTCTGAGTGAATAACCCTGATGATGTGAAAGGTGGAGCAGACAGGGTTGTGATGACTTGGAGACAAAAGGTGTTTTTACACGCTAAAGACATGTTGACCTTGCGTCACTTGACTGAGTGACTGAGGGGTATTTGTGTTATATGTGCGGGTTGAACTGGTTCACTATGTTTGAACATTTAATTGCCTTAAATGGATCAAAAAGATGCTGAAATATCTACCTAATGATTCTGATTTGTTTGCTTTTTCAGGTCTGTCTGCAAGACAACTTTTTAAATGCTTGTTTTCTAAATGGAGTTTGGCTTAATCATGGCTACCTACGCTAACAGTGTAGCTGCTTCTTAAATACTCCAAATATCTTCATCTGAGTAGAGCGGTGACACTATCATATATACACAGATTTATCTTTGTATTGTGTAACTTAAAAATGATATGAACTCACAAGAATGTAAGATATTATTATTTATTAATGATGAAAGATGCCTACAGATACGCTAATTTGCATCTATTCTACTCTTTGCATTGACTTGCAAACAGTGAACAGTTCATAAAAGATGATATCAGGAAGCTTGTATAAAAGTATGAAAGACAACCTTTACCAGTCTGGGAGAATAAGACCCTTGAGTTGCATTATGGGAAATGTAGGAATCTGCATTTTTGGTTGCTTTACCATCAGTTGGCACTTAAAGTCAGGATATCTTTGCTTCTTTTGCACAATTTTTGATCAGTTCTTTGTTAAATCTGTCTCTTGCAAGTACCTAAACTTTATAAAACTCTTATTGAATCGCTGGATGTTCCCTTTAAAGACATGAAACAGTTGTATTGCGACCCCGGGTCTGTGTGCACCTGTTGCTTTACCACCATGCCTCCCAGTGTGGAAGATCATAGTTTGTGACCTTTTCCCCTGAAATACCTCCGCCCCACCTGCTGTCTCCCTCCACCGCTGGAAATAGACCCTGTTGCTACAGAGGTTACATAAGTCCCTGCCAGAGAGTGCAAAAGTACACACATCCTTTACTCAAGTAGAAGTACAGATACTCCTGTTTAAAAGTACTCTGGTGAAAGTAGAAGTACTGACTAAACTTCTTTACTCAAGTAAAAGTAAAGAAGTATGGGCTTTGAAATGTACTTCAGTAAAAAGTACCCATAACTACCAGCTGTTTTAAAGAGTACCTGACCTCCCTTTATATTAATAGAACAATAATGTCATTGTTAGCTAATGAATGTTTCCATGCTGAACAACGGCAACATGACAACGTTTTCATTGGTCCCTCTTCTTTAGAGAAGACCAGGAAATGATGGATACACGGATCGTGTTCAAATCAATAGGCACGCAATGACTCTAAATAATAATGATCACGCCACCAAACACACATTCAGACTAAAGGAACCAGCCTGTTTGGAAAATGTAAGAAGTAGAAAGTTCAGGTATTTGGGTTCAAAATGTAAGAAGTAGAAAGTACAGGTATTTGTGTTCAAAATGTAAGAAGTAAAAGTAAAAAGTCGTCAGAGAAATAAGTAGTGGAGTAAAGTACTGATACCAGAAAAATGTACTTAAGTACAGTAACAAAGTATTTGTACTCCACTACTTCCCACCTCTGTCTGTGACTTCAGTTTTTCATTGACATTTCTACACTGCAGCTCATGTGCTAATGACAATAAAGCCTTGAAACGTGATAAGTCCCTGCTTGGTTGAGTTCTTGATGAATGAGCACAGAGGGTGAGAGACGCGTAGAATCTATTTCTGTGTGTTGCTGTACGTATTAATATACTTTCCTGGGGAGGAAGTGAAGACCCCATCTCTTTCTACTGTACTGTTGCTGTGGCTCTGGAGGTAGGAGGTCTTCATGGGCGAGATACTTAACCCCAAATTACTCCCAACGTGTGAGTGTGTGTGTGAGTGTGTGAATGTGAGCGTTCCTGAGCAGGTGGCACCTTGTATGGCAGCCTCTTTATACATGTCTGTGAATGCTGACTTGTGTAAAAGCACTTTGAGTGGTTGCAAAAACTGGAACAGTGATATATAAAAGCAGTCTTTTAACCATATATAAAATTGCATGCAGTCTATTTAGGATAGTCTTTCCTTCATGGAGGATTTTAGTGAATCAAATCTTCCAAATTTCAATTAAATAATGTCTTTAATTTGGGTTGTTTTTTAATTAATGTAGATCACATTTCGTTTCCCTGTCTCTTTTTGCAGCAACACTAACCCTAACACACACACACACACAGACACACACACACACACACACACACACACACACAGACACACACACACATACACACACACACACACAGTCAAATAAATTACGTTTAAATTAAAAAGAAATAGAAAATAATACAAAAAATGACAGAGAAAATTCTATAAATATATAGAAATGCGTGATTATTAGATAAAAGACGAAAAATGTAAAGTTTTTAAATAATAAAACATTGATTATACTGTAAGGCCTTTGCACAATTAGCACTAGTTAGCATTATAGCCTCTGCAGACAATAGTTACAAAATGGCTTGGCCGATTTGGACAGTTTTGGACGGGTTTTGGGGGTTATTGAGGATGCTGAATGCATTTCTGACATTATCAGGATGAAAAATGGCAGTTTTAAACAGAAAGTGGCCATATTTGTACAACGGTGGACTGATTTTGATGAGTGTTGGGTTGATTTAAAGTTTTAAAGGACTCAAAACTGCCATTTTTGATCTTAGAATTGTCAGAAATCGATTCAACATCCTCTATAACCTCCAAAAGCACTCCACAATGGTATGCTTATTAATAATAATTAATGCAACTTGTGCTAATTGTGCAAATTGCCCAACATGTGAAAGTTAGCATACGGCAGTTTCTATGTGCTGGGGAACCGTATTATACATTTCTAACATAAAACGTTGGTATACTCAGCATTTCTGGATTCACACTGCTGGCAAGTCGACTATAACCCAAATAATGACTTGATTTGTGGAGGCAGACATTTTAAATAAGACTCTGTGGCGGCAAGTAAGCTGTAAGTGGTTTGAAAAGAGACGCTGCCAACACCAAGTGGAAAGGTTTCACACGCACGCACGCACGCACGCACGCACGCACGCACGCACGCACGCACGCACGCACGCACGCACGCACGCACGCACGCACACACACACACACACACACACATATAATTGTCTTAATACTGTGACTTATTGATGACAGGTGCCCATAGGTTTCTACAAAAGCTTTTCTGCGGTTGCAAATGTGTGTTTCTTCACATCGATGACTTTATATGTTATCACGCTGTTTTGTGTGAAAGCCCCTTAATCATTTATTACATGAAGTCTGCATCACGAACTTGTAGCATGGAGTTTAGAAGACAACCTTTACCAGTCTGGGAGAAAGAGACCCTTGAGTTGCATTATGGGAAATGTAGGAACCTGCATTTTGTTTTTGCTTTACCCAAAGTCACTAAAAGTCAGGACATCTCGGCCTCTTTCGCACACACCATTATTCTTTCTTGATATAAGGATTTTCTGCAAAAATATGGAAACCCAATGTGGAATATTCTGTGGTATTTCACTTTAGATTGGTTATAGTGTACTGTAGTATAATGTATATATAGGGAGGTTGTAATAGGTAGTAAGAGAGGGTAAGACATATAACTACAGAGCATATAAAACTACACAGAATTGCACATAAAATCGAAATAACGAGAGGAGCCACGTGTTACTAAAAGAACAATATTTTAATATCATCTCTGGCAGGCATTAGCTGTATTAAATACACATATATAGCTTTCCAGTTTTGTTCAGAAGTGATTAAGTTATCAGTATCACATTAAAGCTTGTCGCCCCCTTTACTCCAGAGTCAAACCTGTTAATAAACCAATAGAAATTTGGAACAATCATTATTTACATAAGATACAAAAATATATTTCCCAACAACAAA
>CM062274.1:31675572-31781282 GCA_031216635.1 Dissostichus eleginoides
GGACCATTTTATTCCTATTTTTATACTTATTTGTCTGAAGTAAAGACGCCTGGGACTGTACCTATTGTGCATAAAGCTTTTGAATCTTGAATCTGCATTGCCTGATCCCCCTTCTGGAGTCTTATATGTGTCATTGCACTTATAGAAATACTTTTTTCTGCACATTTTAAACACGCTTTCTGTAACTTGACATGATTTAGGACTCCAAACACATCTCTGACTTCATCCACAAATCACAAGTGGCCTTTTTGTCATTGCATGATCCAAAGAGTATATTTGACAGGACAATCCTCCCTAACCTTGCTGACTAATACACACGTTTTTTGTTGTTCTGCCACTCACTCTCTGAGTCGCTGATGCCGCTGTCGCTCACGCTCGCGCTGCTCCTCCTCTTCATCGTTTTCAGGTGTTCATCGTACCGAAAGTGACGTTTCTCCACCGGCGACGTGAAGTCCTCCATCACCGCGTCAAACTCACACAGCACGTCCGTCAGATCCTCATGCAGCAACTTGGCTGCAGGAAAAAGAGAGGAAAATATGAAATTAATAACTTTAAATATAAGGAACAAAACGTAAATATATATAAAGATATCGGGGATTGACAATAAAACAACCAAAAGTACCAATAATATTGTGAAAATAGGGATAGATATGAATACACTTTAATTATTATATTTTAAATAACAATTAAATACTTTCTATGATAATTGTCTTGGTGTAGGAAGCTAAAGTGACAATTAAAGCGTAATTAACATACAAAGCAAGTGTTATTATTCAAAATAAAGATAATACAGGATAGAAAAACCAACGTTATATTTACCTTGAGGCTTCAGCTTTGGAGACTTCATTATTCCAGTGATCAGGTTTGAGATTATCCAAAATCTGAGTTATAAAATATAAATATGTGTGTTTGTCTCAGTGTAAAGTCCCACAGTGTCCTCGTGCAACTCGTCTTGAACTAAACCTCAGCGCGAGCTCTGCCTCCTTATAATGAGCCTGTCAAAGGGGGCGGGACGTGTGTGTGTGTGTGTGTGTTTGTGTTCCCGTGTTCCCGTGTTCCCGGTCACTCCTCTGACGTCCCCTCGTGAAGTGTTGTTTGTAAACAACTTGTGTGTCGCATGCCAGGCAGAGGTGTAGAGCACAGATATTAATAATCCTGACCCAGTCATTCTCATGTTGTCACCAGGCAGATCCTGGCAGGACCAGAATACACACACAGACTCATGGACTCCTGCCCTTAAATAATACTTTATATTAAGCTAATTGACGTGCAATACTCGGAAATATAGCATTTAAAAGTTTAAGGCTAGAAAATACTTAATACTTAATTTTACTTCACTTTAAATTAGAAGCAAACATTACTCTACTACGTTGATGCATTGTTACACATAATTATGTAATATACAAAGCATAGGATCAGCTTATATAACAACAAACTTATATAGCACGGTTATAAGTTGAACTACCCAACAGTATTGATCAAATATGACCTTGGTCAGATAAAACATTACAGGCCTTCTCACATTCATGTCTAACAAATGGATATAGTAATTAAAACAAATTGAGAGGCCATTAGAGCTTTATTATAAATACTTTGACCTGTTATTGATTCAAAAGTATTTTACATTCAGTAAGTAATCTGTGTATATCTTCCATTATTAATATTTACCAAATGATTAACCTGTGCCCCAGCAAGTGATGATTTTTCTTTTACATAGTTGAAAACATTGCATGTATATTGAGAATTTCTACAGATAGAAAAGGTTAATTGAAATGGTATGACCCTTTAAATGTTGACCTGTAGTTACCTTTTATATTTATAAGAGCTCAGATGTATATTGAAGGTAAACGTCATCTTGTTGTGGTTCAGAAAGTGAGAACTGCTCTGAGAAAATACATTTAAATGGTGAAGTCAATATGATCCTCAGACATTCATCACTCTGACATGAAAGTATTTAGTTCTGGTCTCCAGTCAATGTGAAGCTGTAGCGACATCTGCTGGTGAGATATCACAAGTGCATCTGTTCAGGAAGTTACACCTTCAATTGTGATTATTTGTTTCACAATTATAATGAAGTGTGAAGTACAATTGTTAGGTATTTAATGATCAATCATTATAAAACATATCATATATATTATTCTGAAATGGACCAATCTGCACAATCACTACTTTTACAGTCGCTACTTTAACTATATTTTGATGATAATACTTTTCTACTTTTACTTGAGGAACATTTTGAATGCAGGACTTTTACTGTAACAGAGTATTCCTACACTCTGGTACTTCTACTTTTACTCAAGTACAAGATCTGAGTACTTCTACTTTTACTCAAGTACAAGATCTGAGTACTTCTACTTTTACTCAAGTACAAGATCGGAGTACTTCTACTTTTACTGAAGTACAAGATCTGAGTACTTCTACTTTTACTGAAGTACAAGATCTGAGTACTTCTACTTTTACTACAAGATCTGAGTACTTCTACTTTTACTCAAGTACAAGATCTGAGTACTTCTACTTTTACTCAAGAACAAGATCTGAGTACTTCTAATTTTACTCAAGTACAAGATCGGAGTACTTCTACTTTTACTCAAGTACAAGATCGGAGTACTTCTACTTTTACTCAAGAACAAGATCTGAGTTAATGAATCAAAATCTGTAAAGTGACTAAAGGGATTAAATACATGTAGTGGAGTAAAAGTGGAGTAAAAGTACACAATTTCCCTCTGAACTGTAGTGGAGTAGAAGCACGAAGTAGCATAAAATGGAAATACTCAGGTAAAGTACAAGTCTCTTAAAATTGTACCTAAGTAAATGACTTAGTGACTTTACACCTCTGGTCTTTCCTTGGTTATTTGATGGTTTAGTGTCCCTTGTTTCTCACACGTGAAGCGACGTATCCCCAGATCCCCAGACAGCAGTTGTCCAGTAGATCTGTCTGAGAGTGGATTGTCTCCACAGTCTCCATGCTGGGAGTTTCACACCTCCAGTGTTCACTTTACCATGATCAGCAAATGGACAAACACCGTGTGTGTGTGCAGCTGAACGTGTGTGTTGACTCTGCAGCTGAACCCAAAGAGAGGTGCTAAAAGTGACACCTTACACACACCCTGAGAAGATATCAGAGCTCACACACTCATAACCAGGACACCAACACATGCATTCATGTATCTTTATATACATCACAGAGCTGGACACGGAATAATAGGAATCATATTTATTGAAAAATAAATTACATGACCTCTACTTACATATTTACATTCATTTAAAGTCATTTCTGATGGACACAATGCCATGTATCAGCTTAAATGCTACTAGTATTTAAAAAAATAGACTTTTATTGACACAAGATTACTCATACATACTGCACTTATCAGTGAGTTTTATAACGGTTTTTATCTGAGAATACCATATATCTTTATACTCAACCCTTTGCACATAATGAGTTTAACAGTGGGGCCTGGATGATTGATTTACGTGTGTTTGCAGTTTGGGTGAGAAGTGAAAACTATTGTTTAACTACATTTGAAACTAGACTGCCTGCAGTTTAACTAGCTTCCTACTTGCATAGTGACTCAAGTAGTTTTTACAATTTTTTCATCAATTTGTTTCGACCAGGGCTCAATTTGGTCTAAAGTGATTCAATTTAAATATTTCTTTAGCAGGGTTTTATTATGTTTGACCTGTGGTATCTCATACACTGTAAATTAGATCATTTAAAAATAAGTATTTTAAAGACAAGTAAGAGTAGTTTCTCTTCAGTTAGCTAGTCTACATTTCTCCCCTGTAAAGCCCTGCTGTATTTCAACTTCTTCCAGTGTGCAGTCATTGGTACTTGCAAAGCTTTCAAATAACTTCGCCTGCACAAATATGCAACTTCATATATTACTATGACCCGACTGAGGGATTGATCATACCCTATTTTCAGTCTGCATGTGTTTTTGTTGCATGTGCATGTCCTATAACTTGACCTTTTTATAAATTAGGTATGGATGTGTGTCTGTGTATCACTCAAAGTCGCAGCCCAGCAGTTCTATTCTCATGGTGATGGAGGTCATCCAGCTTCTGGGGATGACTCGGATGAAGCGGGAGAAAATAGGAGGGTAGATGTAGTTCTTCACGTGGTCGTTGTTATCTGTGTTCCCCAGAAAAGTCTGGATTTGGTAGGAGTAAAGAAAGACATTGTTATGGGAAGAAAGACATGGTTAGTGTCGTGCACATTTCCTCAGGATTTTGTCACCAGAGGTGGGAAGTAGTGAAGTACAAATACTTTGTTAATGTACTTAAGTACATGTTTCTGGTATCAGTACTTTACTCCACTACTTATTTTTCTGGCGACTTTTGACTTTGACTTCTTACATTTTGAACACAAATACCTGTACTTTCTACTTCTTACATTTTGAACTCAAATACCTGTACTTTCTACTTCTTACCTTTTGAACACTAATACCTGTACTTTCTACTTCTTACATGTTGAACACAAATACCTGTACTTTCTACTTCTTACATGTTGAACCCAAATACCTGAACTTTCTACTTCTTCCATGTTCCAAACAGGCTGGTTCCTTTAGTTTGAATGTGTGTTTGGTGGCGTGATCATTATTATTTAGAGTCATTGCGTGCCTATTGATTTGAACACGATCCGTGTATCCATCATTTCCTGGTCTTCTCTAAAGAAGAGGGACCAATGAAAACGTTGTCATGTTGCCGTTGTTCAGCATGGAAACATTCATTAGCTAACAATGACATTATTGTTCTATTAATATAAAGGGAGGTCAGGTACTCTTTAAAACAGATGGTAGTTATGGGTACTTTTTACTGAAGTACATTTCAAAGCCCATACTTCTTTACTTTTACTTGAGTAAAGAAGTTTAGTCAGTACTTCTACTTTTACCAGAGTATTTTGAAACAGGAGTATCTGTACTTCTACTTGAGTAAAGGATGTGTGTAGTGTGTACTGTTGCCCTCTCTGCTGCTCGCCTTGCATGTGATGGCCTCATCGTCTGTGTACGGGGTCCAGTGTATTCCGTTGTCGCTGTACTGCAGAGAGTAAGAGATCACATACATCTCTTTCCCCAGAGATTTGGCTCCTTGCGTTACGATACCTGTGATCTTCATCACCTGAGGCAGCTCCACCTGAAGCCACTGGTTCATGTTGCTATACTGTGGAACAGAGAGAGAGATACGATATTAGTTGTACCTTGACATTTTGTATGGGTTTTTTTGAGGCTGTGGGTGCATTGATTTAGATATTTCCTGACTGTATGAGGGTTTGTACCTTAGCCTGCCATGCGTTGATGGTTCCTTGTTTGTCCAGACGTGCATACGCAGGTTTCCAGGAGGAGGAGGAGTACCATCTGTAGGCTTCAGAGCTGGCTGTGATATGACGGTCTTCTATCAGCCGGCTCTTCATCCCCAGAGGCACCGAGCAGCCTGGGGATTAGGAATGTTACTGTTAGAAAAATCGCACTCGTCCCCGGCTTGAGCTTCAATCTCAGGATCCATGTATCTGTGATCCTCTCCAGAATGGAAGTAGTCATCACATACAGAGCATCAACTAGTTCCTGAACAGTGTCCTTCACATGCTGATATCCAAGAGAGGGAGTTACACAGTCACAAGATGGAGGAATAGAAAGCAGTATTCAATGTTTAGTTCAGATTAGCTCCACGTCAGAAATGATCATGCTTGTCATATGTCTATCTCCATAGAGGCTGAATCATCATGTTAATCACATAGCTATCATATGCCTAAAACAGTCCTGATGCTCTTCTAGGTAATCAGACATGCTCTCATGTACACAGCTACAGTTGGGATACCTTTGTTATCATGTTACTCTGAGATTGGAAGAAGACATTCAGTATTTTCCAACAGTTATACGTATACAGCAAACCCAACTCAATGGCAATATTGGCATACAAACTACAAGTGCACATGCATTTTGGTGTCATTTACAGAACATATTTCTAATTGTTTATCATAGCATATACAAAACATGGTCTTATTTTCCAATGTATCATGCTCAATCTGCACCAGATGGTGGATGTACGTAGCAAATACTGCAAGATTACAAACATGTATTGCCCCCTAATTTTGCAAGGTACATCTGCAGATCATACTGAGTGTGCCTCCTGAATGTCATGCCATTGGGCCAATCAATTGGTGAGATACATTGTTTTTCCAACAATGCATCCAGACAAAAAAGAGCTAGTGATCCAGCTGGTGAACAATGCACAAAATCAAGTGAAATAAATATTGATGTTTTCAAGAAAGAATAAAAAAAAAGTAGAATACAAATAATGTGGATTTAGCTTATTTCATCTCGCAGATATTCAGTCCATCTTACCGTCGAGCTCACAGCCGTAGAACTCCATGCGGACGGTGGCTTTGTTGTACCAGTTTATGGGATGGAGCCGAATGAAGCGACCAATCACAGGAGGGAAGAAGGTGTTTCCCTTTGTCACGTAGGCTTCCTCGTTCCCAGGGAACACCTGGGAACGAGGAAGGATATGTTTATAGAAAGAAGTCGATAGTGGTAACCAGAGGTGGGAAGTAGTGGAGTACAAATACTTTGTTCCTGTACTTAAGTACATTTTTCTGGTATCAGTACTTTACTCCACTACTTATTTTTCTGACGACTTTTTACTTTGACTTCTTACATTTTGAACACAAATACCTGAACCTTCTACTTCTTCCATGTTGAACCCAAATACCTGTACTTTCTACTTCTTACATTTTGAACCCAAATACCTGTACTTTCTACTTCTTACATGTTGAACACAAATACCTGAACTTTCTACTTCTTACATGTTGAACACAAATACCTGTACTTTCTACTTCTCACATGTTCCAAACAGGCTGGTTCCTTTAGTCTGAATGTGTGTTTGGTGGCGTGATCATTATTATTTAGAGTCATTGCGTGCCTATTGATTTGAACACGATCCGTGTATCCATCATTTCCTGGTCTTCTCTAAAGAAGAGGGACCAATGAAAACGTTGTCATGTTGCCGTTGTTCAGCATGGAAACATTCATTAGCTAACAATGACATTATTGTTCTATTAATATAAAGGGAGGTCAGGTACTCTTTAAAACAGCTGGTAGTTATGGGTACTTTTTACTGAAGTACATTTCAAAGCCCAAACTTCTTTACTTTGACTTGAGTAAAGAAGTTTAGTCAGTACTTCTACTTCTACCAGAGTATTTTTAAACACGAGTATCTGTACTTCTACTTGAGTAAAGGATGTGTGCACTTTTGCCCTCTCTGGTGGTCACATAGTAACCTCTTAGTTTGTAGCGTTGATAAAAAGTGCTCCCACCTTCCTGAGGTCCCTGCTGTCGCCCTTATAGAAGATCCACTTCTTGCGGTCGGTGCTGTATGAGATGGAGTATTTTGTCACAAACTGGTGTTGCAACATCTGCTTGGCTCCCTGCGTGGCGACCTGACTGATAACAACGGGTCGCTGGAAGTCCACCTGGACAGAGGGAAGGTTGTATTCACATATTAGGAAAGTGCACACATGTGAACATAATCAAAGACACACAGATCGTATACAACACGCACCTGAATCCAGCTCTTGTTCTGCTCCGTGCTCCATGCGTTGTATTTTCCCCCATTGTTCAATCTGGCAAGATTTGGCAGCCAGTATCCTTCAGAAGTGGAGTCGTTTTCATTTTACTAGCTTCATATTTGTACAGCAATTTTATAATATCAAAAGTATTTGTCATTGAAGAACCAATGTGATTTTTTTGCCAATTAAGGGTGCATGATTTAGCATTTTTCCATCAGGAATCCTTATTTAGTTTATTGTATGTTATTTGTATTATCATACCTTTTACCTCCTTGTGTCTCTTAACCTGTTAAAATGTTATATGTTGTTGCTATGCTGCATGTTGTTGTTTATTTTTAAACTTGTGATGTGTGCCATTTTGTAAAGCACTTTGAGCTGCACGCGCTGTATGGAAAGTGCTATATAAATAAAGCTTTATTATTATTATGGTCATATTTCTTTGCATGCCGACCCTGGAAGTTCGCATCGCAAGGGCTCCCTTCTCTTTTTCCATACCTGTGTTGTTAAGCATGGCAATCTCCTCGTATTAACCCTTTGATAGGAGTTGAGTTGGACATGCAATCTCCAGAAGTAAAAAGCTAACTTTAGCTTTAAAGGAACTAAAAAGAGCATTTACAAGGAAGCCCAAAAGTGCTAAAATGCTAACTAGTTTCTGGTTTAACGACTCATTCCTGCACCTCTCTATACAGATGTGTGCAGACAGTAGAGGCGATGTTTACCTCTGGTATTGATCGCTGTTATCTGGTCGTCTTTCACACTGCCTGACCCCAAACCCAGGGCACGGTGGCAATCTATGAGGAAGGATACAAGCATTATGTCAATATAAAAACACAATAACAGTACGTTTGACTACAGCAGGGTTTTAAAAAAAGTTGTTTTTACAATACAATACAATACAATACAGCTTTATTTAGAAAAGCACTTTAAAACCTCCAGACCAAAGTGCTGTACAGTCAAATTCACAAACACAAATCACACAGCTCAGCTCACACACCATAACACAAGTACAAGTAAAAACAATAGACAATTTAAAGGCAATACACCACAATCGACAAGATAGCATTATGTCATTATATTTGCACATACTGTATATGTGTAAAAGACAAAGTCTACATGGCCTGCGCTCCCAAGATTCTATTCAGACCAAAGGTTTCTTGTTCACGATGTGATTGCTCGTACATCCCACAAGGTTCAAGGTTCAAGGTTCTTTATTGTCAAACTAACATAGCTACAGAGTAATTATGTCGTTGAAAATGTTAGGTCACAGGCTTCTCCAACAATGCAACACAATAATACAGAGAAGCAGACAATATTAAAATATACTATATTAAAGGTAATACAAAAAGAAAAATGTTTTTTAAAAAAAAGTGAGAGAAAAAAAAGTGGAATAGCGCAATACGAGTCTATATACAAGTTATTGGAATAATATATTAGATAATAGATAAATAATTACTAAGTCGTTTTAATAATAATAATAATTGAAGCCGTTTTAAATTGTGCCAGTTATTGATGATTTATAACAGTTTCTTTTATTTGCATATTGATTGGTTAATGTGCCGTTTCATTAGTGTTTTACAGCTGTGTTCGTCTGCCTGTATTGTTTGTGTTCATCTGTTGTAACTCTGTTCATGCTGCCCTTCTTGGCCAGGTCGCTCTGGAAAAATTGATTTTAGTCTCAATGAGACTTTTTACCTGGTTAAATAAAGTATGTATATATATGTCCAAACGCTAAGGAGAAGAGGTGGGTTTTAAGAAGCGATTTAAAAGTGTGTTTGTACCGTCATCCAGAACCAGAAAGAGGGTCTGCATGCCCTTCTGTTGGTTGAAACCAATCTCCGTCTCCAGCTGCCACAGGCCAGGTTTGGACGGATACATCTCCAGAGTGGCAAAGCTTCCTGTAGAGACAGAACGGTACAGTAATTGTCATGATCTGTTTATTTTGAATAGTCTCAGTCTGTTGGTTTCCTGTTTTACTTTGAAAGGTGTTCACCCCCTGTCTCATGTCGGATTTGATTCTTGTCTCTGTGTTTTCCCTCCTCTCTGATTGGCTGATTGTGTTTCACATCCCTTCTCAAGCTGTGTGTTGTCTTGTGATTACCCCTCACTGGAAAGAATGCTGGCCAATAGAACAAGTGAAGATTTGCTTGGTTAGATTTCTTTAAATGACGTGGGATATTTAGATAAATGAGATCTTAATTAGCTGGGAAAACTTATTTGAACTATATTTTACCCGGATCAGTAAATGTTATTACAAAATAAGCCTGAAATGCTCAAAGGTTTTCAGTTTTCTGACGTTAGTTTCCAATAAGAATTTGTTTTAGTTTTTTAAATCAAGTAAGATTTATTTGTTAAAACAAGATTAAAGAACTTGTTTCATTTGACATACAACTCAAAATAAGATGTTTTCAAGAGTCTTGAAGATGCATTGTCTAAAAACAAGACCCTATATCTCACTGCATTGTTACCTCTTCAGTTATTGTGTCTTAAATCGAGTGTAAAGACACATTCTGACGAGAAATGAGACGAATATACTTGGCAAGATTTTGAGTTTTTACAGTGCTGTGTATTTCCCTCGTGTTCCTTGTTAGTTTGTCGTTGTTTTTCACGTGGTTTGGTTCTTGATGTCCCTGGTCTGCCCTCCTGTGTCCTCCGAGTCTTCCTGGTTTGATTTAGTTTTGTTGCTACTTTTCCTTTTGTTAATCGTGCCTGCTTGCACCGTTTTTTGTAAGTACAGCTTTCATTTGATTAAAGCTCGCTTTTTGTTCCTGTCCTTATATCTGCCTCCCCTGTTTGTACTCATTTGGGTCCGTACTCTTGCCAAACCTGTTGGGGTAGTTACTCAAAAAAAGTAATGCGTTACATGTTACTAGTTACTTTAAAAAAAGTAATCCCTTACTTTACTTAGTTACTCACTGCTGAAAGTAATTAGGTACACTACTAGTTACAATACTTTTGGATTAGTCTGTAACATCACCTGAAAAAGGGACGTTAGATTTATTTTTCTATCTTCCCGTTATGCAGATAGTGATAGTCGAAGAACGTAAAAGTAACGAGCTAATTTCGTGCTTAGTAACTGTAATGGGAATACTGCTGAACCAACAGTAGCATGTTACACTACTGCGTTACAGACAAAAGTAATCTGATTACTGTAACGGTACGTCCACACGGCAGCGTCACGTTGAAGCTTGTCGGTGGGCGTATCTGGCGTGGACCAACAACCAATCACATCAATCTCCCGCCCCGGACACACAAGCACGCGGTTTGATTGGCTAGAGCTTGTACTGGCATTTGATTTGATTGGCTGGCGCTTCCGTCGACGCTTGAAAAGTTGAACTTTTCTCCACTTTCGAAGCGAGCAACGGATGCAAAGCGACGCGACGGAACCACAATGCAGTTCGGCAAAGCGTGACGTCACCCCATTCAAAGTGAATGGGAAGCGTCTCCGTTGAAGCACGCGACGCTGCCGTGTGGACGTACCATAACGCATTATTTTGGAGCGCGACACTGAAACCCGGACCATAATTAGGTTAAAACATCCTGTCTGCTTCGTTTTTGACATCAAATAAAGCCAGTAGATATTTTCCATGTTGCAGTTTTAGAGTAACGCCAATACAAATAGAAACGGGGACTTTTTTCAACTTGAAAGCATGAAATCAGAAGAAGTAATGACTCTGAATGAACACACACACACAACACCACACACACACACACACACACACACACACACACACACACACACACACACAGTTTCTCACCCGGCAGCAGAGGGTAGACGGACTGTCTGTAGCTGCTGATCTTCTTGTGAATGAACGTCTGTCCGTGGAAGTTAATGCTCTGGAAGTCTTTGGGAGAGCCCATGTTGATGAGGTACCAGCTCACCAGCTGGTTGGTGTACATCCTCAGACCCTTCAGGCTGAATATTATTCCATTGATGGCTTGGGAAGAAACAGACAAAATGCAAAATGTTCTTTTAATCATTTTTGGTGAGGTTTCTTTCCTTTAAGTGATCCTTGAATGCATGAAAGGTAACATACAATTACGTAACTACCACTACAGTTTTTGCACTACTAAATACTGTTAATATTTTCATTAATTATGTGACCGTCTATATTTCTTGTAGTTATTTAATTGCTCTTTTTACTGCACTGTTAGTGTACAGTTTTATTATTGTGCTGCTGTGTTTATTGTATTTTTGTAACTCTGGCAGAACAATTTCCTTCAGGATGAATAAAGTCTTATCTTATCTTATTGCAACTCAGTAGAAATTATATCAACAGTGTTTGTATTCTTCAGGGTTTCTGCGGGTTTCAACAAGTTACATGTAATCCTCTTGAAGACCTTTTGAGATTGCATAAAATGAAATGAAATGTGTGTTACAGGAATTTATGAACATTTTTAAAGACAAAACTATCCTAATGTGCTGTATTACTGCAATAAATATATAAGGGTTGGACCAATATACCAGTCGGTATACTAAGTCATGTAAATTGTGTAAATTGTGTATTTATTTTAACAAAGACCATGCATACAAATACATTAATCTCAGAAAAGAGAAGAGATGAATTATGCCAGATTATAGCTAATAGCTCATTTCCATCTCAGACTAAATGCATTCTGACAACCCAAATTCATTCTTCATTCATTTTAAGATCTATACATCTGTGTTTTTACCAATTTCTAGACTTGTTATGTCCTTTTACGTCCCGAAGAAACCCGGTTCTTTGTGAGTAGGATTTAAATCAGGATAGTTTGAAGTACATTATAATGCCTTACAATGGAATTGGAGGCTCTTCTTGTTTTGGCCCGTATATCTCCTTTTGCTTTTCCTCTGCATCATCTCCTGGTTCTCATCGTAGTACCAGCTCTGAGACTCATCAAAGGTCATGAAGAGCAGCGTGAACTCCCTCATGTCGGGGATGTTTTTCTCCAGAGTTCCCTCTCGACACACCAGCAAAGGCCCAATCAATCCAGAGTGAATGTCCCTTTCCTAAAAACAAGAGAGTAAACTAGGGTTCAAAACTGTTTTAATGCATTTGAATACATTTTGTTAAATCCTTATTTGAAGATCCTATGTGTATAATCTGATTGTGATTTACCATCTTTCAAAATGATGTCAAAATGTGTCACTTTCAGCAAATAATAATAATAATAATAATAATAATAATAATACACTTTATTTATATAGCATCTTTCATACTTGACGCAGCCCGAAGTGCTTTACAGAGTATGACAAAAAAATGACAATAACAAATGAGGAATATAGTTAAAACATGTAACAACAATAAAACAATAAGACATGAACAGTGATACTACTAAAAATATAAGCCAAATTAAAAAGATAGGTCTTTAATTTACTTAAATTCCGATTGAGGTTGCCGTTCTAAGATCAAAAGAACAGTTTTCTTGTAATGCACTCTAGGTACTTTTAAAAGTGAAACATTGGATGATCTGAGTGTCCTTGCTGCTTGATAAAAAGAGACAGTCACATGTTGGAGCAAGGTTATGTAAAGCATGTAAATATGCTTCCACTAGGGGTGCCAAAGTCAGACACACACATTCTACACACAGTGGCTTTAATCTATATGTTTAAAGGTCACCTATTATGCAAAATCCACTTTTCATGTCTTTTCTACATCAACATGTGTCCCCTCTTCTTCATGTCTCTTCTACATCAACATGTGTCCCCTCTTCTTCATGTCTCTTCTACATCAACATGTGTCCCCTCTTCTCCATGTCTCTTCTACATCAACATGTGTCCCCTCTTCTTCATGTCTCTTCTACATCAACATGTGTCCCCTCTTCTTCATGTCTCTTCTACATCAACATGTGTCCCCTCTTCTTCATGTCTCTTCTACATCAACATGTGTCCCCTCTGTGTAAAGAGACTCTGAAAGTTTCAGGAACAAAGATTCTCTCTCTTTTTGTCCTGATCCATCCATCCGTCATAACGATGTTTTGGCTTGTGTAACCATTAGCCAATCACCAACCAAGGTAACCCCCCCCACCTTATCACCTGAATCTCCTCCTAGAGCACCATTGTGTTCTTTTTAACCAAATATCTCTCAGAGGGGCGTGGGGAGGGGCTCCTTATTTTCATCTAAAGTAACAGACAGAGAATCAGCACTTTGGAAACAGGGCTGAAACAGAGGGGATTATGGGATGCTGCAATGATCTGTTTGGTATTTGGAGCCAAACACTTCAGAGACATGTTTTGTATATATTGATGAAAAACAGTATAATAGGGGACCTTTAAATAGCATTTCCAAGCAGGTTAATACATGTCTAAAATACAAATGTACTCACAGGATTGACGCCTGAATAGTAGGCCCAGGTCCGGCAGTGAGACTCTGTTGGCATCGGCCCCACTTTAGAGTTGACTTTCCAGATATATGTGAAGGTGGTGTTGGGTTGAACCTCATTGTCATATTTATACCAGTACTCAGAGCCATCCTCATAGGACAGACCCTCTGTATGCTTGGTATAGGTAACTCCATTCGGGTGTAAGGAGTACGGACGGCTTGCTTTGTTCATGAACACCACCTACAAGACAAAAAATACATGATAAGGTAACGTATTTGTAGAGTTGAAGGAATAGTATTTATTTCCCTTGCACATTGAGATGAAAAAAACAATGCTACTCTTTTATGTCGGGGTAAATATGAAGCTACAACCTGTTAAAGATTAAAACACCTGCACTTTTGAAAGATCATCCATAACATTCATGACTCATTCATCATATATCATATTCCAATTACTTGTATATAGACTCTCCTTGCACTATTTCTATCCCATTTGATTTGTATTTACTTGCACTATTTTAACTATTTCATCAGTTTTATTGTGTTGCACTGTTGGAGGAGCCTGTGACCTAAGATTTTCATTGACATATCTACACTGTAGCTATGTACACATGACAATAAAAGCCTTGACATCTTGAATCTTGAAGCTAGTTAGCTTAGCACAAAGCATGTAAACATGGCTAACCCCTGCTGGAAGATACTGGCCGTTTCTCGAAGTCGAGTATACCTGCTGCAGAGCCACTATTTCAAGTATACTACGTCCTTCGGCGCCACTCGATGACGTAGTATACTTGAAATAGTGGCTCTGCAGCAGGTTTACTCGACATTGAGAAACGGCCACAGTTCCTGCACATTAAATAGTCTGGTTTAAAACCCAATGTAAAACCAAGGTTTAAAAGGTGAGCTTCAGAAGTGTTAAATATGAAGCTACAACCAGAAGCTTGTTAGCATAGCACAAAGCATGTAGACATGGCTAACCCCTGCAGGAAGATACTGTTCCTGCACATTAAATAGTCTGGTATAAAACCCAATATTAAACCAAGGTTTAAAAGGTGAGCTTCAGAAGTGTTAAATATGAAGCTACAACCAGAAGCTAGTTAGCTTAGCACAAAGCATGTAGACATGGCTAACCCATGCAGGAAGATACTGTTTAAAAAGTGAGCTTTAGAAGTGTTGGTATACAGATTTAATACCAAAGACCAAATAGTCAAAAGCCTTTGAATCCATTGATTTGAAAATGTGAGATATCGGAAGTGCTCTCAGATTAAGTTTTACCATGATGCTTTGTCCAACCTCCGTCTTGATGACAGGTCCAAGGATGCCTAGATGCTCATCGATTTCTCCACGGATGTCTGGTGTGCTGAAGCTACTGTCCATGTAGCCTCGGAAAACCACCTTGGTGAACTTAGTCTCTCTGCTGTTCTGCTCCGATTTGTCTTGCCTCCTGTGGGGATTACAGGACCAGATAATATATTTGCATGGATGTTTACCAGAGATGGCAAAAGTACACACATCCTTTACTCAAGTAGAAGTACAGATACTCATGTTTAAAAATACTCTGGTAAAAGTAGAAGTACTGACTAAACTTCTTCACTCAAGTAAAAGTAAAGAAGTATGGGCTTCGAAATGTACTTAAGTAAAAAGTACCCATAACTAGCAGCTGTTTTAAAAGTACCTGACCTCCCTTTATATTAATAGAACAATAATGTCATTGTTAGCTAATGAATGTTTCCATGCTGAACAACGGCAAAATGACAACGTTTTCATTGGTCCCTCTTCTTTAGAGAAGACCAGGAAATGATGGATACACAGATCGTGTTCAAATCAATAGGCACGCAATGACTCTAAATAATAATGATCACGCCACCAAACACACATTCAGACTAAAGGAACCAGCCTGTTTGGAAAATGTAAGAAGTAAAAAGTACAGGTATTTCTGTTAAAGAGTTGTCAGAAAAAGTAGTGGAGTAAAGTACTGATACCATAAAAATGTACTTAAGTACAGTAACAAAGTATTTGTACTCCAATACTTCCCATCTCTGATGTCTACCCATGTGTGTACAGTTTGTAATAAATCTGAATCGTCATATTGACTCTAAGCTTACCTCTGTCCATAGCCACCATAGTCCCAAGCCACCTCTTCTGCAGCGATGAAATAAGTCCTGACGTTGGGACCTGAGAACTTCAGGTAGTATTTGGTTGTATCGTCCAGGTTGAGAGTCTTGATGTCTGTACCACCGCTGTAAGGGTCTACATAATTCACATACTCATATTCATCTGCGGTCTTATTTTCAAGATCAAGATGATCCGGATCGTCTCCAGGAACGTACAACTCGTAGTCGCTGAAATCGAACCGTGGCACACCGATGACCACAGGCTCGTGGATCAGTTCTTCTTCATTAGTGACGGATTTCAGAAGGGGTCGAGACCCACGTGGAGTCATTCCTGGGCCAAAACCTCGAGGAGAAAGAGGTAATCCACTCCTGAGCTGAGGTTTGTACTCCTTCTTCTTCTTTGTCTTCATGCCTAGACCTTTCGGGGGTCTCTGACGAATACTTACCTTCCGGATCTTTTTTGGAGGCGGTGTTGCTTTGGGGGTTTCTTTCGGAAAATATTTCATCATGTAGTCGGGAATATCCACGGGTTCCATTTGGTGAGTGCTCTCATAAGTCCAGTGCGACTGGTTTTTGACAGTGGTGGTTTTAATCACCTCTGAATGGTTTCCTGTAAGGTAGATGAGCAGTTCTTCACTTTCCTGCGAGACACTTAGCTCCTTTGATTGGCTCTCTTTTCCTGCGTCGCCGGAGACGGACACATTACTCTTATTGGAGAACGTTTTTTCAGAAGATGTGTAGTTTGACTCATCAAGAAGCGATGTAACATTACTCTCTGTTGTGTTAGATCTGGATATATTCTGTGCACTCAGTGATACATTTTTGTTGTCTGTGCCGTCCACTTCAAACTCTAAGATAGTTAAGTTGCTTCTTTCCATGCTAACCTCTTCAACATGAGGTGTTGGAAAAGACAATGAATCATCATCTGCTGACACGTTAGCTGCTGTGTTATTCTCATCTACCTTTTCTGCAGAGTTTGACAGAGACGTTGCGTTAGCGTCTGTTGAACTAGAGAGATTGTTGGTGCTGGAATTGGACGTTGGCACAGAGTAAGAAAACACGTCACCTCTTGTGCGAATCTCCTCTGAATCAGTAGTCTGGTTATTAGTGGTCAGTGTTACATTGAGTTCTTCAGTCTCCAAGATTGAACTTGAATTTCCTTTTAAAGTCACGGTAAGATTGGTAGTCTCTTGTATTGTCACGGTAAGATTGGTAATATCTGGGGGTACATCTCCATCTGCTGATAGTATCGTAACATTGTGAACTGTTGTGTTCTTTGTGTCTGCAGAAGCGCTGCTGTTTGTAGTTACGTTGTCTTTCTTTAGCACTATATTTGAGCTGTACGAAATGGTTGTGTTCTCTATTATATCCAAAGAGTCGATTGCGGACTGCTGTTCTGAATTTGTGTTGTATTCTCACTGATACTTTGGTTATACAAATCTACTTCCGTGAGGTTCGATCCATCCACGTCTTTCCAGTTTGCATTTGGCTTTGAAAAAGAGGTTTGTGTTTTATTATTTGTCCCTTTGAAATGAATCACGACATTTCCATCCTCAGGCACATCAACAGCATCATAGTCGAGGAAAGAGAGGTCCAACTGCTCCACACCTGGGTCTTTGGATTGGTTCTTCAGAGATCTGAGACCTAATTCATAAGCATACATGTCTGTGTCAATGTCTGTCTTTACTGGCTTATTTTCCACCGGTTTTGGCTTTTCCTCTTCATTTTTGATTTCGTCAAGTCCCTGAGGGTTCCATATATGAAACGTATTCTCGTAGTCGTAGTCAGGGTGATCGTACAAGTTGTCACGATAGCACTCAACATCCTTAAACTTGACGCGCATTCCTTTGGTCGTCTCATGGGAGTTCAGGGACGCCAGGAGCCAGACACCTTATATGAAAGAAACGCAAAAAACATCAGATGAAGACCTTAAAACAACTGTCACTTTTCACGTGCAAAGGTTCCAGATATTGCCAATTGGCCCTGAGAGCTTAAATTAAGAAGCATCTTTCAAATAGACGCAACACAAGAAATGCACAATATTTAATATTCATGCCTCAAGGTTATATACCTCTTCTTATTGGTCAAGTCTCCGTTTTACTTCCTTGTCTGTCCGAATGTCATCACTTCATAATAATTGTATATATCTTTTAGACATGTATGTAAAATGTTCTTATTTAGCATATGAGTTAAGATGTGATTTTTTAAGTTGCAAATCAGTACTTTTTTTGTGTCAAAGTTGACATTTAAACCACATTTGAAAAGATTTACTCCCTCAGATATAGCTTTCACAAGAATTGGACAAACGAGTCACAGTGACATTAAAAATTGACCTTTGACCACTGTAACCGAACCCCAGAAAAAGGTGATGCTTTGAAACTTCATGCAGCAGTTTTCTGTATTTGCAACGCTTTTTCCTAATGCAGCGTATTGGTGAAGATGTTTCTCCATTTGCTTGTATTGTGTCGATTATTGGGCCAATATTCTAACTCTTTATTCTGTATAATAACTGTCTGCTATCTCTATATATTCTCAAAATATAGGTATCCCTACAGACAAAATAATTGCACACACATATTTTAACTTAGAAAAAGAAGCCATTGAATGCCCTTACATACCTATGTTGTCCATTTCCATAGTGATAGTCTCTCCGGTCATTGGGTAGAGGCTCAGAAAGTCCTCTGTCCGCCCATTCACCTCAAATGTGTGTCCGTAGAAAGTAGCTGTCTGGATGTAGTCCTGCGCTCCGATGCTGGACATGTGCCATGTTGCAATCTCACCGTTACAGAAACCTAAGTGAGGTCCGCTTTCAAACACGTACCCATTGATCGCTGTGAGGAAAAGGTGAATAAATATCAGTCATCTGACGGCAATGCAGTACGTTATGCAGTATTAATGGAGTTCATATATCATAACTTTTAGGATAAGTTACTATCAGATGGCAAGAACTTACAGTGCATGACATTGGACTTAATAAACTCCGGGTCTCCCTTGTTGACTTTGGATCGATCACAGAATTGGCGAATGTTGTCATCCAGGTACCAGCTCTTGTTCTCATCGAAAACAGCCAGCATAGCATGCTGCTCCTTGTCTGCCTTCAGCTATAGAAACAAAAGTATATTCTCTATTGATAAAGTGAACCAGATTAATGAATTTTAGGCTTTTCTTTCAACATATCTAGTAGGAAAAAGGGGCAACTTCCAGGTCTGAGAAGTCAAGCCAAGTGCCTTATATCTGCCTTCTCTTTTTTGACCAGAAGGGGGCTCATTCAAGAAAATGCCCCACTTCTCACTTGATTTATTGCCTCAGTTAATCTTTTTCTTAAAGAGTTTATAGTCTCAATCTCTAGTTTTAAACCTTCCTTAATAGAGTTGGATGTTCATTTTGTAAATGATGGTCCCATTCAGAGTAAAACAGGTGATAAAGGGTCACAAGGCTATCTTGTGATTGAGCTGCCACCACAGTGTTGTGGTGCATATACTCTTTTGAAGGTGTGTTTAAGTTCATTTTACTTTTGTTTCCTAAGAACAAGATGGCGATGCCAAAAATGACCAACTCAAGGTTTCAAAACCATTGTCCACAAACTAATGGGCACTTGTATGCAATCTGATGTGTATACAGTAAGACTGATATCGATATTTGTTTCATCAAGATCACAAGTTATTTATGCTATTTTTTTAGAAGTATAATTTTGTTTTTTCAAGATAACAACATATATATAGGCCATTGTATTTAATTTATGAAACAGGAAATTATCTTTGGACGTTTGTTATTTTGAGATATTGACAAAAATAACTTTCTTGTTATTGTCAGGGGAAGGGGAGTAGGAAAAGTGTAACACAGAATAAACCCATGGAACATCTGATCTAAACACAGACCAACAATGTTTTTAGAGCCATGTTTAAAATGAATGTCTTTTGTTACTGTACATTTGTAATTCAACACGTATATTTTTTACGTTTTTTTGATGCTATTTTATTTCTATTGAGATGTTTACATTTTGGAATGTTTATTTCGAGTCTTTTAATTTGTATTGTACAATTCCATGTCTTTTTATGCTGCTGCAACTTAAACATTTCCCAAATTGGGATCAATAAAGTATATCTTATCTTATCTTATCTTAACCTCTTGAGCACGGGGCCTATTTTTCAGGCCTCAGGCTCGAAAATGACTTGCCCAGAATGAATGACTATATCTTCACTTCTAAAAGGGGTATATGAATAATCTTTTGTATCAAAGCAATGATACACCTGTGAGTTGGCTGTAGAAGTGTCAGAATCAATTTAGATATTGCTGTGTTAGAGTAAATTCAGATTGAACATAGTAAAACGTTTAAATTCTAATCTCCGTCATTACTTATAGTGAAAACCACTCTTGAATGATGGGATAGTAGCCCAGAACCCTTAGGGATCCAAACCACAATATATCATAAGTACCCTGTGTCAAGATAGATGCTAATTCATGTCTAATCTTGTTACCTGCACACCCCTGACATTCAGCGAGCGACTCTTGCAGATGAGGATCTGTCCGATCAGTCCTGAAGCGATGTCTCGTGGAGCGTCCACAGCGCTGTGGTACAGACGGGTCAGACATCTGGAGTCTCCGTCCAGAGGCTCGTCCTCGTCCACCACCCTCCAGACGTAGGTGTGTGTCTCGCCTGGCTGAACCCCGTGAGACTGGTTTCCTGGAAAACACATTGAGATATACCTCTTCCAGTTAATATAATATAATAATTAGAAGAAGAGTGGCAGGGGCTTATGTTGAAGAGGTAAATGCTGCTCATGAATCCTTCATGGTGCCTTCTTATCACTTTATGATGAGCACTGTCCAATAAAATGTTCTAATAGTGGACATGATTTGAATAAAAAGCCCTGGATAACTAAGGGGTTACAGAATTCTTGTAAAAAGAAAAATAATCTTTATAAAGATGTCATACAATTCAGAACAACTACTGCTAAAAGCAAAACAGAAAAAATACAGTAAAACTTGGATAATGATGATACTAGTGAGAATTGAAAGTTAACCCCAAATTAAAAGCCATATTAAACATTTCAAGGGAGTTTGCTGATCTAATATAATGAAAGCAAAGTGCGTAAAAAGTGTTTGTTTTGCTGTGAGGACAGATTTACCTCCTGCTGGGTAGTTGACGCCCTCATCTGACTTCTCGATGGTCAGACCATGAGGATAGATGCTGTACGGTCTGGAGGCCAGGTTCTTAAAAACAATCTGTAAAAAGAACAGGAGTATGTATGATGACGAGAGATGGAAGTACACACATCCTTTACTCAAGTAGAAGTACAGATACTCATGTTTAAAAATACTCTGGTAAAAGTAGAAGTACTGACTAAACTTCTTTACTCAAGTAAAAGTAAAGAGGCTTTGAAATGTACTTCAGTAAAAAGTACCCATAACTAGCAGCTGTTTTAAAGAGTACCTGACCTCCCTTTATATTAATAGAACAATAATGTCATTGTTAGCTAATGAATGTTTCCATGCTGAACAACGGCAACATGACAACGTTTTCATTGGTCCCTCTTCTTTAGAGAAGACCAGGAAATGATGGATACACGGATCGTGTTCAAATCAATAGGCACGCAATGACTCTAAATAATAATGATCACGCCACCAGACACACATTCAGACTAAAGGAACCAGCCTGTTTGGAAAATGGAAGAAGTAGAAAGTACAGGTATTTGGGTTCAACATGTAAGAAGTAGAAAGTACAGGTATTTGGGTTCAACATGTAAGAAGTAGAAAGTTCAGGTATTTGTGTTCAACATGTAAGAAGTAGAAAGTTCAGGTATTTGGGTTCAAAATGTAAGAAGTAGAAAGTACAGGTATTTGGGTTCAAAATGTAAGAAGTAGAAAGTTCAGGTATTTGTGTTCAAAATGTAAGAAGTCAAAGTAAAAAGTCGTCAGTAAAGTACTGATACCAGAAACATGTACTTAAGTACAGTAACGAAGTACTTGTACTCCACTACTTCCCACATCTGATGACGATAGAGATAAATATCATGTATGAAGTCCAGAAGGAAAGTATTGGGATTGGACAAGATTTGATATTTGGCTCTTTACCCACAGCCATTTAATTGAAATACATAGGGGGTGCTGAATGAAGAAAATCTGATATATCTTCAATATTTAGTTTAGTTTCCTACATATTTAGTCTTTTTTCTAACTCATTCGACAACATTGCGAGTCATCTTATATATAATCAATATCTAAATGTGAAATCAAAATTTAAACCTGAGAAATCTAAATGTCAATTCAAAATATTAAGTCAAAGTCTAATTGTTAAATCTAATGGTCTACGCTGTGTCTACTTAAATCTGATAGTCTTTATATCCAAAGCTGATTAACACTGTAGGAACTGTAACCGTATTTGTACACAGTACCCGAACACTTACTTAAATCTCAAATATTGATTTCGTTTTAGAAAATAATGTCGTTTTTTTATGCTATTTTCCAGTCCTACGATTAATTGTCTGCTGATTTCTCCAGTCTTGTGTTATGTTATGACGGTCGTAATGAAAGGCAGTTATAACGTTGCTGATAAGATGCTTTTACTCTTAATTTGATGTTTATTGTATATGTCCTCACCTTGATAACGTCTCTGATTTGCGCCTTTATGATCGGGCCGAGGATCCCGAGCTCGTCCTTCCTCTGTTTCGTCTCCAGCCTCTCAGTGAAGGACTCGTTTGTGTACAGCGTGTAAACCGCCTTCTTGTACTTCCTTCCTATGCGTGACGCTGACTGTTTCAGGTACTGGAGCTTGAAGTCCCTACACAGAAGATAGAAGGTTTTATAACATTTTGAGACATTGATATAGCTTTAAAAAGAGACATACACTGCATTTCAAGCTGTGTGGCTCCAGTGTTTCCAATCAGGGCAAAGATGAGAAGTTCTCTTAATGTATAATTCCATTTACAGTGGAGAAAAAATGGAAATCCTGAATTTTTTAAGCTTACTCTTCTTTTAGTGTATTTTAAGAATCAGTAGGCTAGATTTTCTTTCCTTTTTGAGCTTATGTTACCTTTTTAGACCATTCAAATGTGTTTATCATATGCTTACATTGCATTGTCTGCTGTCTTATGATGCACACACCTTTTCTCCAATCGTTCTCATTATTTAACTAACATTTTCGGGCAAGCTATTAAGCAGAACATTTTTAACAAATTGTACTTTTAAGAGTCCTCTCCTGCTGATGTTCAGGTGTATATCAGTATGTAGTGTCTCTACTTTAAAGAGTCCTCTCCTGCTGATGTTCAGGTGTATATCAGTATGTAGTGTCTCTACTTTAAAGAGTCCTCTCCTGCTGATGTTCAGGTGTATATCAGTATGTAGTGTCTCTACTTTAAAGAGTCCTCTCCTGCTGATGTTCAGGTGTATATCAGTATGTAGTGTCTCTACTTTAAAGAGTCCTCTCCTGTGATGTTCAGGTGTATATCAGTATGTAGTGTCTCTACTTTAAAGAGTCCTCTCCTGCTGATGTTCAGGTGTATATCAGTATGTAGTGTCTCTACTTTAAAGAGTCCTCTCCTGCTGATGTTCAGGTGTATATCAGTATGTAGTGTCTCTACTTTAAAGAGTCCTCTCCTGTGATTTCAGGTGTATATCAGTATGTAGTGTCTCTACTTTAAAGAGTCCTCTCCTGCTGATGTTCAGGTGTATATCAGTATGTAGTGTCTCTACTTTAAAGAGTCCTCTCCTGCTGATGTTCAGGTGTATATCAGTATGTAGTGTCTCTACTTTAAGAGTCCTCTCCTGCTGATGTTCAGGTGTATGTCAGTATGTAGTGTCTCTACTTTAAAGAGTCCTCTCCTGCTGATGTTCAGGTGTATATCAGTATGTAGTGTCTCTACTTTAAAGAGTCCTCTCCTGCTGATGTTCAGGTGTATATCAGTATGTAGTGTCTCTACTTTAAAGAGTCCTCTCCTGCTGATGTTCAGGTGTATATCAGTATGTAGTGTCTCTACTTTAAAGAGTCCTCTCCTGCTGATGTTCAGGTGTATATCAGTATGTAGTGTCTCTACTTTAAAGAGTCCTCTCCTGCTGATGTTCAGGTGTATATCAGTATGTAGTGTCTCTACTTTAAAGAGTCCTCTCCTGCTGATGTTCAGGTGTATATCAGTATGTAGTGTCTCTACTTTAAAGAGTCCTCTCCTGCTGATGTTCAGGTGTATCAGTATGTAGTGTCTCTACTTTAAAGAGTCCTCTCCTGCTGATGTTCAGGTGTATATCAGTATGTAGTGTCTCTACTTTAAAGAGTCCTCTCCTGCTGATGTTCAGGTGTATATCAGTATGTAGTGTCTCTACTTTAAAGAGTCCTCTCCTGCTGATGTTCAGGTGTATATCAGTATGTAGTGTCTCTACTTTAAAGAGTCCTCTCCTGCTGATGTTCAGGTGTATATCAGTATGTAGTGTCTCTACTTTAAAGAGTCCTCTCTGCTGATGTTCAGGTGTATATCAGTATGTAGTGTCTCTACTTTAAAGAGTCCTCTACTGCTGATGTTCAGGTGTATATCAGTATGTAGTGTCTCTACTTTAAAGAGTCCTCTCCTGCTGATGTTCAGGTGTATATATGTAGTGTCTCTACTTTAAAAACCTTTAGAACACATTAAAGGAAAGGGAAAACCACCAAAAGCAAAATAGACACAAAGGTTATATTTTGCCACTGAAGTATGTCTGGTAGATTTGATAAACTGTCCTTATATGCACTTGTAAAAATGCTCCGAAATGTATGAATGCTTCTTACTCGTCAACGTAATCCGGCATACTCGGGGCGTAATCCCAGATAATTTCCTCCGCAGCGATGTAGTATTTCCACTCCTTGCTGTGTCGTTTCTGCTCGATGGTCATCCTTCGATTGGGCGCTGTGAAGCCGTCACACATCTTCACCTCCAGGAAACCATGCATGCCAACTGCAAAAACACAGATTTGTTCTTGTAGATTACGATATGATACGATAATACTTAAATGGTCAGATCAAGTCTGAAATGTGACTTGCATCACAGCAGCTCCATGTGTAACATCAACAGACAAATATCAAGACACAATACATGAACAACAACAAACATAACAGCACAATCACTGAGAGAAAACGTGCTCAAAGAGCCTTCAGCGTGCATTTGATCTGGATTCAGCTCTGTATTTACTGAGAGGACTGACTGGAGCACAAAGGATGCTTCAGTGTGACTTTAGTGAATCTCCATTAGATGGTAGCAGTTCATATTCTCTGCTCAGAACATGCTTTGGGTCCCAGATGATGTTGGACAGCCTCTCAGGTTATTATGTTATGCTGAGTCATTTGACCAACAATCTTTGAGCACATTTTAACAGGTGGAGCAGTTTTGATTTTAGAGCTGTTGACAAACACTTGTACCAGGTAGTATTGCAGTACTGTAGAATAGACATAATCACACATGCAAAGAACAACAGAAGAATTTCTCTGCTGCCCCAAAAGACCTAATGCGGCGGAGAAAATAAATTCTTAGTTTTGTCCTTTGCACAGATATTCAATGTGCTCTTTCCATGACAGCAGATGGTCAATCATTACATCCAATTATTTGATTAAGTTACATTGGTTAGGTGTGTGTGTGTTGTGAACCCGTACCCTCCATGTGCTTCATGGTGTGAGAGGACAGCAGCCAGCGGCCCCTGTGCAGAGCCACCATGCTGCAGGAGGCCGTGGATCCGCTGATCAGACCCACTGAAGACACTTTGTGGCCGTTGTGCTGCAGCACCTGACCGTCAGGTGCGGAGAACACCTCGGGGTCTGAGCTCATCGCCAGCAGGTGCAGACTCACAGAGGCATGGGCACACACACTCACATCTGCAGAGAGAAGAAGAGGGTTATGTTACCTCTAGATTTCTTGTTTATGCGGGACATCTGGAGAGTGTCTTCTGATCCGGTGACTGATACGGTTTATTTATATTTAAATCACACTGTACATTTTACTTTTATATTTAATCTAATATTACATTTTCCAATCCTTACACTCTTAATGTATGTATAATATCCTCCTTTATATTTTGTTACTGTACATTTGTATTTCAACATGTATGTTTTCTACTTTTTTAATGCTATTTGAGATGTTTTACTCTCTAATGTACGATGCCTTGTCTTTTCATGCTGCTGCAACGCAAACATTTCCCAAATTGGGATCAATAAATACTTCTTATCTTATTTTAAGCAGCAACAGAGTGCGAAAGTACAGTACTGATTCACACAAGATTAATACAAGTAAAATGATATACAGGTAATTAACTGTTAAAACAAGAATTGAATTAAATGAATTACAGATTATCTTGCGAGAAAAGAGAACATCTGGTGAGTGTCTTCTCTCTGACTGTGCAGCGTGACGTACAACACTGTCCTTTCATCTGTTCCTATAAACGGCCGTGGGAGATCGTTTATTTGAGTAAATCCAGACACAACAGTGAACTAATACACGAGGAAAGAGAAGAGAAGTAAAACAACAAGAAGGAGAAGAAGATGGACCTTTGTTGAGAGAGTAAAGTTGGTTTTATGGATTAAATAAGTGATGATTAATTTCACAATGAGGTGTAGTTACATTTCATTAAACCTGAAGCCTTAATTCAAAGCAAACATTTCAATCAACCTTTAAATATTGATACCCCTTGGAGTGCGTTATTCCATTTAGAGACTACTTATGAAGCGTTCAAATAATAACTTGATTGGTCAAAAGAAAAGTAATTTACAAGAAATCTGTAAAAGTTAAAATCGTAAAGGTTTCTGGTTCGTTTTTTTTAATCTGGAAGGTTATATTAAGTTACACTAAATCATAAAACGCATTTTTAAAAAGAGCCAAAGTCAGCACAAAATATTAAAACATAATTATAATTTTCCCTTTTAAAGCATGTGTGACATCTGCTGTTTTTCCAAATTAAAATTAAACTCAATATCTCGGGGTTATGAAATGTTTGTTGAAAAAAAACAAGACATGAGAAGACAGTTTCTCAAATCTGGCTTACCATTGACAGAATGACTATTCAGATAAATGAATGATTGAAATATGTTTCTGTCCTCTATGCTTTTAATTATTGAACTAAGTACAAGTCATTGGCAAGTTGTTATGACTACTTTCTACTTTACCTGACGCACTGACTGAGGTTTGTCTATTAACCAGGACTCAGTCTAATGTGTCCTGATGTTTTCAAAATCTTTCAAGGATACAAACGAAATGGCTCACTGTGTAACTATATAAGTAATAAATGAGTAAACAGACTCACCAGGCAGTGTTCCCATAGCGTATCCGTTGATGGTGTACTTCACATGGTTGGCGTGGATCTTCGGTGTGTACTTGCTTTCTCTTTCATCAAAAACCCCGAAGAGGAACACGTACTCATGCTCGACTCCGATCTGAATCCCCGACTCATCCAGACTGCCTGAGAGAACCAAGAAAGAGAGCCAAATATTATGCAAATCCCCTTTTCCTGTCTCTTCTACATCAACATGTGTCCCCTCTTCTTCATGTCTCTTCTGTATCAACATGTGTCCCCTCTTCTTCATGTCTCTTCTACATCAACATGTGTCCCCTCTTCTTCATGTCTCTTCTACATCAACATGTGTCCCCTCTTCTTCATGTCTCTTCTACGTCACCATGTGTCCCCTCTTCTTCATGTCTCTTCTATATCAACATGTGTCCCCTCTTCTTCATGTCTCTTCTACATCAACATGTGTCCCCTCTTCTTCATGTCTCTTCTACATCAACATGTGTCCCCTCTTCTCATGTCTCTTCTACATCAACATGTGTCCCCTCTTCTTCATGTCTCTTCTACATCAACATGTGTCCCCTCTTCTTCATGTCTCTTCTACATCAACATGTGTCCCCTCTTCTTCATGTCTCTTCTACATCAACATGTGTCCCCTCTTCTTCATGTCTCTTCTACATCAACATGTGTCCCCTCTTCTTCATGTCTCTTCTACATCAACATGTGTCCCCTCTTCTTCATGTCTCTTCTACATCAACATGTGTCCCCTCTTCTTCATGTCTCTTCTACATCAACATGTGTCCCCTCTTCTTCATGTCTCTTCTACATCAACATGTGTCCCCTCTTCTTCATGTCTCTTCTACATCAACATGTGTCCCCTCTTCTTCATGTCTCTCTACATCAACATGTGTCCCCTCTTCTTCATGTCTCTTCTACATCAACATGTGTCCCCTCTTCTTCATGTCTCTTCTACATCAACATGTGTCCCCTCTTCTTCATGTCTCTTCTACATCAACATGTGTCCCCTCTTCTTCATGTCTCTTCTACATCAACATGTGTCCCCTCTTCTTCATGTCTCTTCTACATCAACATGTGTCCCCTCTGTGTAAAGAGACTCTGAAAGTTTCAGGAACAAAGATTCTCTCTCTTTTTGTCCTGATCCATTTCTATAAAAACCTGTCTGAAAATGAGCTGATCAGATTTTGGCCACTTTATGATGTCATAACGATGTTTTGCTTGTGTAACCATTAGCCAATCAGCAACCAAGGTAACCCCCCCCCCCCCTTATCACCTGAATCTCCTCCTAGAGCACCATTGAGTTCTTTGTAACCAAATCTCTCTCAGAGGGGCGTGGGGAGGGGCTCCTTATTTTCATCTAAAGTAACAGACAGAGAATCAGCACTTTGGAAACAGGGCTGAAACAGAGGGGATTATGGGATGCTGCAATGATCTGTTTGGTGTTTCAGCCAATCAGAGACAGGCTCTGTATATATCTGAGACCTATAATATTGATGAAAAACAGTATATAGGGGACCTTTAATGTGCAGCTAAATTGTTTAAAACGCATGCATTTCAGTTTCTCTTCCCACCAGGTTTGCAGATGAGTAGAGCTCCAATGAGGCCGGAGTTGTAGTCCTGAACTACGTCTTGTGGGAGACGTAGCTGTAGGTGAGACAGGTGGAGTCGCTCGGCTGCGGAGAAACATCGGGCGTCACCTCCCAGTAATAAACGTGTTCACTGTTCGGCTGCACCACGTCGTCCTCTTTCTCCTTCTGAGACGTGTTGTCAAAGTAGTTAGCTCCTGAAAAACAAACAAACATAGAGTTTAACCCTCCGGTATCATTCAAATGCACTACCCTAATTAGTCATTCGGCAACATCAGCAGGAGAGGACTCTTTAAAGTAGAGACACTACATACTATATACACCTGAACGTCAGCAGGAGAGGACTCTTTAAAGTAGAGACACTACATACTGATATACACCTGAACATCACAGGAGAGGACTCTTTAAAGTAGAGACACTACATACTGATATACACCTGAACATCAGCAGGAGAGGACTCTTTAAAGTAGAGACACTACATACTGATATACACCTGAACATCAGCAGGAGAGGACTCTTTAAAGTAGAGACACTACATATATACACCTGAACATCAACAGGAGAGGACTCTTTAAAGTAGAGACACTACATACTGATATACACCTGAACATCAGCAGGAGAGGACTCTTTAAAGTAGAGACACTACAGACTGATATACACCTGAACATCAGCAGGAGAGGACTCTTTAAAGTAGAGACACTACATACTGATATACACCTGAACATCAGCAGGAGAGGACTCTTTAAAGTAGAGACACTACATACTGATATACACCTGAACATCAGCAGGAGAGGACTCTTTAAAGTAGAGACACTACATACTGATATACACCTGAACATCAGCAGGAGAGGACTCTTTAAAGTAGAGACACTACATACTGATATACACCTGAACATCTGCAGGAGAGGACTCTTTAAAGTAGAGACACTAAATACTGTGATATACACCTGAACATCTGCAGGAAAGGACTCTTTAAAGTAGAGACACTACATACTGATATACACCTGAACGTCAGCAGGAGAGGACTCTTTAAAGTAGAGACACTACATACTGATATACCCTGAACATCTGCAGGGAGGACTCTTTAAAGTAGAGACACTACATACTGATATACACCTGAACGTCAGCAGGAGAGGACTCTTTAAAGTAGAGACACTACATACTAATATACACCTGAACATCAGCAGGAGAGGACTCTTTAAAGTAGAGACACTACATACTGATATACACCTGAACATCTGCAGGAGAGGACTCTTTAAAGTAGAGACACTACATACTGATATACACCTGAACGTCAGCAGGAGAGGACTCTTTAAAGTAGAGACACTACATACTGATATACACCTGATCATCTGCAGGAGAGGACTCTTTAAAGTAGAGACACTACATACTGATATACACCTGAACGTCAGCAGGAGAGGACTCTTTAAAGTAGAGACACTACATACTAATATACACCTGAACATCTGCAGGAGAGGACTCTTTAAAGTAGAGACACTACATACTGATATACACCTGAACGTCAGCAGGAGAGGACTCTTTAAAGTAGAGACACTACATACTAATATACACCTGAACATCAGCAGGAGAGGACTCTTTAAAGTAGAGACACTACATACTGATATACACCTGAACATCTGCAGGAGAGGACTCTTTAAAGTAGAGACACTACATACTGATATACACCTGAACGTCAGCAGGAGAGGACTCTTTAAAGTAGAGACACTACATACTGATATACACCTGATCATCTGCAGGAGAGGACTCTTTAAAGTAGAGACACTACATACTGATATACACCTGAAAATGAACATGATATGGCCCCTTTAATTACGTGCCATTGCTCAACAGGAGTCTGAGGAAATTATGGACTTTCCCGACATATTTATATCCAAAAATAATGAAGGCTTAATGAAAACGTTCCTGTTCTTTAATTTTGACTTCCTCTGCCCTCTGGCTTTTGCATTAAGATCAAATCAACTAGTGCTTAGTGTAAATTCCCTACATCCACAGTTTCTCTCCCGTGGACACAGACAGTGATTTCCTAGGACTCAGCAGAGCTTCCTGTTGAACTTCAGAACCGTCTGCCTCTCCGGGTTAATATGTTATAAAAAAGACAAATAAGCTTGTTTGTTATGTTGGCCAATCTTGTGTAATTATCGGAATCAGTAACATCATGAGTGACCCTAAGAGACGGACTGTGGAGCTGCTGATTTAAGGTTTCCAACACTTGTCAGATACAGAGGTGGGAAGTAGAGGAGTACAAATACTTTGTTACTGTACTTAAGTACATTTTTCTAGTATCAGTACTTTACTCCACTACTTATTTTTCTGATGACTTTTTACTTTGACTTCTTACATTTTGAACACAGATACCTGAACTTTCTACTTCTTACATTTTGAACACAAATACCTGAACTTTCTACTTCTTACATGTTGAACACAAATACCTGTACTTTCTACTTCTTCCATTTTCCAAACAGGCTGGTTCCTTTAGTTTGAATGTGTGTTTGGTGGCGTGATCATTATTATTTAGAGTCATTGCGTGCCTATTGATTTGAACACGATCCGTGTATCCATCATTTCCTGGTCTTCTCTAAAGAAGAGGGACCAATGAAAACGTTGTCATGTTGCCGTTGTTCAGCATGGAAACATTCATTAGCTAACAATGACATTATTGTTCTATTAATATAAAGGGAGGTCAGGTACTCTTTAAAACAGCTGGTAGTTATGGGTACTTTTTACTGAAGTACATTTCAAAGCCCTCTTTACTTTGACTTGAGTAAAGAAGTTTAGTCAGTACTTCTACTTTTACCAGAGTATTTTTAAACACGAGTATCTGTACTTCTACTTGAGTAAAGGATGTGTGTACTTTTGCCATCTGTGTATATTCAGCTGAGTTAACATGAACTCACCCTCTGACTGCTTCCCGTAAGCGACTCCGTGAGGGTGGATGCTGTGAGTTCCGCTGGCCATGTTTCTGAAAGTGACCACGATGGTCTCTCCCTCCTGAGCCCTCAGAGTGGGTCCCAGCAGACCTGGGGAGAAAATACACAACATGAACTTTATTTGGAGTTTGAAGCACTTTGAAGTATTTTTTTTGGCACATCATGGTGACACACAGGGAGAATAATGTGCTGACTCATCACATACATCAGCAACCTAAAAATGTCCCCGTCGGAAAACATTTTCACAATGTCATTATTAATTTCCCCTCTGCTCTGAATGACGTATTTGAATGAAGGAAACAGAAAACATAGATCCAAAACAATAGATAAACACACTAAAACGTAGAGATATGTGCGAAATGTGAATGTTGTGGTTATTATCTAATGCAAATGGTAATTGTTTTCTTACTTTCCTATAAAGGAATGAACATGCAACTGTGTTTTTCTCACATAATGGAAAGCAAGAAGTTCTTTTCTAATAGCAGGACAGTAACGTAAAGTCATGTTGACTCATTATTCACTTTCATTAACCAGGAAATATAACGTTATTTTCATATTCATATTAAAAAAACAATATCACAATGTTCAGTAATTCCTTCTTTGCCTTCCTCTCTCAATAACATTTAAATAAAGGAAAGACAAGGTGTAATGGAATGAATACAACACATAAATAGAGAACAACATGTACATATATGATTAAAGAAATAAAAAAAGACTTCCAAGGAACATTAATCCATAGCAAAAATCTGTTTTCCACTAAAATCATTTAAAATAGTTAACAATTTTACAATATATTGGAACTTTGATATGGCCCACAGGTAGTCATGCGGACTCATTACTTACTGTTGTTTAACACCAAACATTATATCAGCTTTGAGCCATATAATCAACGTTGCTATTGTCATATTCACATCTAAAATAACAAAGCAATATTTTTCTCTTTATACTTTCCTATAGCAAGTAATTGACAAGCAGCTGTTATTCGTTACGAAATATCTGGGGAAGATCCATTTATTTTTGTACTAATAAGAAGAAACATTGAGGATGTATTTGATTAGGCTGTTAAGTACCTTCACATGTATTGTGATTAGTTAGAATCGAAGGAACAGTCAAGTAGTTGGTCTGAAATGTACCAAACTTACAAGACATTTCACAACCTTTTCTAGACGATTAATCTCAAATTGACAGCCGGTTATGTTCCACTTACTGTTCTATTTCATGAACTGGTGACACATTACAAGAAAACACATCCCATACTAAATGTGGGTTTGTAATATCTCTACGTGCATAAAGGAGACATCTTCTTTTCAGTCGTGTTAAGTAATGTATACTCAGTAGTAAGTAAGTATACTAACTTTGTAGCTGTCCTACATTGGTGTTTTATCCTATCTTTTACTTCCTGTGTTTTATGCCTTTATTTTACATGTTGTAGTTGTATTTTGTATTGTGTACTGTCTGTAAAGCACTTTGTACATCCGGGTTGAGAAGGGTGCTATATAAATGTACTTACTTACTTAACGGCTGCAATACTCATCAACACAGACTCTACAAGTGTCCACTGGAAGAATGAGCACTGTTCATATACACAATAAATCCTCATTTGGTTTTTTAATTATGATGATTGAGACCACTGTCTGACAAGTCTCCGCAAATCTCCGTGAAGTGTTCATTTGGTGGTGACTATAATATGATTCATGATATTAGACACAGTCAAAACACCAATCAGTGAAACTATTATCTACACTTTCATTGTTCCTACAGTCATTTATTTCTATAATCTGTCTTTTATTTGGGATTTTCTTTGACAAACTGAAAGAAATCAGAAGCTCGGTGTACCGTATCTCTAGCTCCCCTGTAATCACAAAGTCATTTTAAGAGAGCCAGACAGACGGAAACTTACCTAACCAGGAGGGATGAGTCTTAGCCTGCCTGAAGCCTTTGTCATACTCCCGAAAGACCACTTTCTTATAGGTGGGACCGAACCTACCAAAGGAAGGGAAACTCCAAAGATGAATCAGACATGAAGAAAGAACAACTAATTTCTTTACTTAAAAACAACAACAACACCCTGTGAAAGTCCTCCATTCAAACACATACAAGTATTCAGTGGTGTAAAGTAACTAAGTAGATGTACTCAAGTCCTGTACTTAGGTACAATTTTGAGGTAATTGTACTTTACTTGAGTATTTCCATTGTCTGCTATTTTATACTTCTACTCCACTACAACTCAGAGGTAAATGGTGTACTTTTACTCCATTACATACATCCCTACTCTCTGGTACTTCTACTTTTACTCAAGTACAAGATCTGAGTACTTCTACTTTTACTCAAGAACAAGATCTGAGTACTTCTACTTTTACTCAAGTACAATATCTGAGTACTTCTACTTTTACTCAAGTACAAGATCTGAGTACTTCTACTTTTACTCAAGTACAAGATGTGAGTAACTTCTACTTTTACTCAAGAACAAGATCTGAGTACTTCTACTTTTACTCAAGTACAAGATCTGAGTACTTCTCCCACCTCTGCAAGTATTATCAGCAAACTGTCCTTAAAGTCTGAAAAGTCAAATCTGTTGCATTTTACAGGTGTGGACGTTTTACCTCCTTTGTAAACTGATGTTTAAATCATAAATCATATTCTATAAGTAAGGTAATCATATGTTTGTAGCTTCTCCTGTGGGAACCACGTATTTCTAAAAGTCAACTTTTCATGAGTTTCTCAGAAACACAGTCCTGTTTTCGGCTTTATGATAATGCATTTTCCAGCTGACCTAAGAGGCTTTTAAAACACTATATTTAACTTAAAGGATTTTCTAAACACATAAAAAACATTTGATCCTTCAGTTTATTACAAACATTTGAGATAATGTTGATATGCATGTGTTTTACTGGAGAGGAAAGGGCATAAAAAACGGTTATGTGAAGTAACTAAAGCTGTCTGATGCAGTGGGTTCACAAGTCATATTTGACTCTGAGATGTTTTTGGTATAAAGTTGAATAAACTAGAAGAACTCATGTCGAGTTTAAGTAAATCCAGCGTGTACTGCAGAGTAGAGCAGAGTTCATATTTACATTCTACCACTGAGAGCAGAACAGAGAGAAAACACACGTCGTTCACACAGCAGCGTATCAACAAGATATGAACTCACATGATGCAACTCTGTGTGTGTGTGTGTGTGTGTGTGTGTGTGTGTGTGTGTGTGTGTGTGTGTGTGTGTCATTGGTACTAGAACATAGCAGATACATTTAAAAAAGGACAGATTGGACTGTTTTAAGGTACAGTCAACTTCAAAAACAGAACACTTTCTTAGTGACGTTGGGTGTACAGAATTTAAATTAATAGTCATTTATATAACAAGAATATTAATAATACTACTACTAGTACTAGTACTAATACTAATTATAATAATAATAATAACTGTACAACTCTTACTGTAGGTGAGCATAAATGAACATAATTGTATATATATAATAATATTTATAATAAGAGAGCACTTTTAAAATGAGGTTATTGGTGGAAAGAATAAAAAAAAATAATTATATAATAAGATTTATAATAACAGAACACTTGTTATATGAGCTTTGGAACACAATTATATATATGATTATATATACAATTATAAATATGTTAAATAATAATAATAATAAAAGATACAAATATGATATAAAAACAAGGATATCAATTAAAATAATGAATAATAATAATAATAATTCATTACATTTATTGTTGCGCTTTTCCGAATGCTCAAAGCGCTCTACATTAAATATTACACATATCAGACATGACAAAAATATATAACAGTCATCAACATCAGCTGCACGTCTAATAGTTGTAATTTGTGTTAAAGACGTTATCCATTATAGGATGAATAAAGCATTTTTCTGATTTAAAATCCTCCACCAGTACCTGTGAGTGTCATTCTCAGCGTAGTCCCAGTCTATCTCCACAGCAGCGATAAAGTAATGTCTCTCCTTTGCTGTCGGCTGCACTGCATTCACATGGAGGACAGTGAGGAGAACCAGGACAGGCAGGAAACCCCTCGCTCCAACCCACAAACAGAGCCTCATCTCTGGGTACAATCCTCCAGGTGAAGACGGTCCTTTCTTACAAGTGAAGAGAAGCTCTGATCTGACAGAGAGGACTGCTCTGTGCTTTATCATCTGTCACTGACACACACACACACACACACACACACACACACACACGTTTAAACATTGTGTCCCAGGGCAATGAACTGTGTCTCTCTTGTAATTGAAACCTCATGTATTTTGCAGTGAGTCATCCCTAAGGGGTGGGCTTTTCCCCACCATCTTTAAAAAATAAAAAAAAAAGCACACTGACGTTGTGTGGTGAAGTTTGACGTTGAAGATTCTCTGACCTCAAAATCTCCCTGGAAAATGACCTCATAATTTATAGGAAACATTAGAGTTTATGAGGGGGTAACAGCCCATCCCAATCTTTAGGTAAACATCTGGGCGTACTTCATTTCATCAAACACTATTTATCAGAGACTGGCTATTTAACTTCCTTGGTTTATATACATATGTTATGATATAATATTTAACTTGATTACTTCTTGTGCATATATACATATTTTATTCTTTTTTTTGTATTTTATATTTTATTTGGAAATCCTTACTTTAACATTTTATACCTATATACATATTTTTGTTTTATTTTATTCTTATTTTTTATTGGACATTCCTACTTTAACTTCTTATGTTTCCAAGAGTATTTTATAATATTATATTGTATTCTATCTATTATGTCTGTCTGTCCGTCTGTCTCTGTCTGTCTGTCTGTCTGTCTGTCTGTCTGTCTGTCTGTCTGTCTGTCTGTCTGTCTGTCTGTCTGTCTGTCTGTCTGTCTGTCTGTCTGTCTGTCTGTCTGTCTGTCTAGTGGCTCAGTCAGTAGGGGCTTGGACTGTGAGCCGTAGGGTCGCTGGTTCAAGTCCCCGACCAGACCTAAAAATATGGAGTGTGGACTGCTACTTGGAGAGGTCCCAGTTCACCTCCTGCCCTGCCGTGTTGCCCTTGAGCAAAGCACCGGTCAACCCCCATTGGTCCCCGGGTGCTGTACAATAGCTGCCCACTGCTCCTAGTACTAGACTCCTGGTGCTAGGATGGGTTAAAAGCAGAGAACACATGTCATTGTGTGTGCTGTGTGCTCTGCATGTGTGACCAATAAAGAGGGTTTCATCCCTCCCATTCTTATATCATTATTTTTTCCCTCTGCTTTCACTTTATTAAGATTTTATTTAGCTGTTACTTTAACTTTATCACTGGTTTTATTGGTCTAATGTTGGTTAATTGTATTTTCCCCCTGGCCCCTTTAATAGTTTTAAATCTAATAACCTAATTAAATCACTTCGTAACTCAATCCACAGACCTGCTGCTCAGATGAGAAGAGATTAAAAAGTTAAAGTAATAACAAAATAACATTAAATACAGTTTCATATTTCAGATTACATATGTATTAAATACACAATTTAGTTTTGATTGCCTTTTATTCATAAGGCTTTTAATAGTGCTACTATTATTGTTTTTAATTATTGATTTTAAAAAAAGGACAATCGATATTCCGCGTGCAGGCCAATCGCAATCACGTGTACGTTCAGTGCGCGTAGGATGACGCACCTGTGCCAGTACGCATGCGCGGAATAAGCCGGAAGACAAATGCTTCCGTTATGGTTTGGGGAAAAAGAGAAAAACAAGTAAGTCTTTCTGTCATTTAATCATCTTATTAACGGTTATAACCACAGTGAATATATGAAGGATTGTTTAGAAGAACAATCGATTTGCTTTAATGTTTTTCTAATATCATTTTAAGTGTTAATTTGCAGAAATATGACGGTTTTGGTGCAGGTGATGCTATCTCTGAGCTTTTAGACTTTGTTCCTTTGGGGCAAATGTCACAGATATTTGACACACAAAATGACTGTTATCGATTAAAGTTGTTGTTTGTTCTCATTTTGTATTAGTCCTGGAGTCTGTAAAATGTCGGACAATGTTATAAAAAGCTTCATCTCAGAGCCCAAGCGACGCCTTCAAAATGTGTGTTGTGGTTTTGCCAAAAATCCACACATTATTTTCAATATTTAACCTCATAGATATTCAATTTAAAATGCAGAGAAGTATCATGATTTAGAGCGGAGAAGCCAGGACTGGAAGTAAGTATTTTAATGTTTAAAATGCCTGTCCAAGCAGCTGTTTGTATCATCCTGTAACATTTAAAACAATGGAGCAGTGTGTTGTATAGCAAATAGTTTTCTATCAATATGAATCATTGAAAGTCAGTGCAGACCTTATCACATGTCACTTTTTATTGAATTCAACACAGTTAAAAGATACTGCAGACAAAACAAAAGTTAAATGTATTTAATACAAGGCATTAAAATAACAAAAAAAAATTACAAAAAGGAGCAAGGACTTAAAAATAAGGGGTATAACAGTTTTTGTTTTTTTAACATTCATGAAAAATGCTCATTATTTCTCAACTTGCTGCAATTCATATAATATGTGCCTTTAAGAATAATCTTCTTAAACCAACAATGTGTCTTGTGTGTGTTCCTGGTTGTTGTTCATACCGTTTATGGCCAGGAGAAACGTGTAGCTTCTAAAATGATCTCTAAGAATCTCTCTAAAAAGATTTCCTCAAAAACAGAATATTATTACATCAATTGAGGGTTGATTTATAGCAAGACTGTACTCCTGTTTGCAAGGTTAACTTGTAAACTGGTTATATTTGACACATGTTATACATTACATTACATGTTACTTGTTAGACGCTTTTATCCAAAGCGACTTACATACTCAATACTGTGGGCAATCCCCACAGGAGCACTTTGGGGTGAAGTGTCTCAGGGACACAACGACATGCTGACTGCAGTGGGACCTGTGACCCCCCTGATCCGAACACCAACGCACTAACCCACTACGCCACACGCCTTATAGTATTTGATATACTGGCTTTTAGATTTTCATGAATTGTTCTCTTAGCATGTTGATGCTGCACCATGGCAAAACAACTTTTTAATCTTTGGAGTTTTTGAGGGACAAAGAATACATTTCAGCGCTTAAAGACGTTACATGTTCCACTGATGTACATATTTGGGTGGGAATGGTCAACCCAAGTGGGATGAAGCTAGTAAATCAAAGAATAACAATGTGGTGTTAAAAAGTCCATAATCAAGTCCTGGGAAAAATTCCTTCAACATTTCAACCACGATTCCTGTTTTCTTGGCATATGGAATTCTTCAGCTTTTTCACAGATGAGCAAATTGGGGAATTGTTCTCTTATTAATGATAATCCAGTTGTTAAATGTCCACATACAGATATATTTTCCTCACTGAGAGTTGGTTTTGTACCTGCATAGGCTCTGATGAAAGGTATTTGCAGATTCTTCCTTGAACAGCTGGTAAAAATGTTAACACATCAATCATTACCAGTTATTTTGCGATGCAGATTCGGACACTGAAACTCGGGGTACCTACGATACTGATCTCCAGTCTCTGTGTGTGTCTGTGGTCTCTGTGTGTGTGTGTGTGTGTGTGTGTTGTGTTGCTACAGGTCTGACTGAGAGCAGATCCAGGATCAGCCATGCTGTGCTCCCGCTCCTCGGCCTACACGCTGGCCCTCGGCCTGGGCTTCGTCACTTTGGGGACGAGCCGCATCCTGCTGCTCAAATACTCTGCCAACACCGGTGAATAATGCTGCTTATTTCCCACAAAGAGTTAACATGATATGATATAAATGAGTCTTCAAGTCCGCATAGATTTTATAATCAGGTTTATTGCCAAGTAGGTTTACACATACAAGAAATCGCTTTGGTGTGTGATGGTGCATACATACAATTATTCTAAAATGTATTACAAAAATTTAATTAAATAGGAAATGTTACCAGAAATATACAAAGAGTAACTACAAATTATAAACATTTGTATACATAAATAATATAACTAATTAGTAAATTACTCTGAAAAAGTAAAGGTGCAGTATATGAGCATTTAAAGTGGAAGAGCAGTGCAGAATATACAGATGATTGTTAAAGGTTTTGAGGATTGATTTGAAAAACAAGTTCTACATTCTTTTTTTTTACTGTTTTCAGAGAACAAGTATGACTTCCTCCCTGCGTCGGTCAATCTGCTCGCCGAGCTGCTCAAACTGCTCTTCTGTCTGGCCATGTCTGTGAGGGTCATAGTGCGAGGTAAAGTGTGTGTGTGTGTGTGTGTGTGTGTGTGTGTGTGTGTGTGTGTGTGTGTGGTGTGTTGTGTGTGTGTGTGTGTGTGTGTGTGTGTGTGTGTGTGTGTGTGTGTGTGTGTGTGTGTGTGTGTGTGTGTGTGTGTGTGTGTGTGTGTGTGTGTGTGTGTGTGTGTGTGTGTGTGTGTTTCACTCTCTCTCTGTTTCTTCAGAGGGAAGATCCTGCAGAGACCTCGGCTTCTCCTCCAGCGCCTCCTTCCTCAAATCCCTGAAGTGGGCGGTCCCTGCGTTCCTCTACTTCCTCGACAACCTCATCATCTTCTACGTGCTCTCCTACCTGCAGCCAGTTAGTCAACACTTCAATATCTACTGTAGTAAAATGACCACTATGTTCAAGTCTGTTCCAGTCTCACATTAGGGCTTCTGGAGGAAATTCTGATGCTTGAATTGCAATTATTCCAACCACACAAGCAAACCACACTATGACAGTGTTTTAGGACCATTTTAGGTTCAAATAAATACATTACGTAGCCGAAATAGTTCCCAGAAAGAAACTTGGTGATAAAAGTCGTGATGGGATGATGTTGATCCGACCTTTCAAAGCGCTGTGGTGCCTTTACCCAAGAAAAAACACATTTTCCTGTACATTTGTGACTTTAATGTCAGTGATTTGAATTTGTTTCCATGCAAATGTATGACTTTACACAGTATGACTATGTTATCTTACATCATTAAGGGTTTTTATTTTCTCTATCTAAATATTACCCCGTTTCGCAGCCTAGTAAAGATATTTGTATTACCTACAATATCCTTAAAATGCCGTCCAACACCCTATTGCTTTACTCTTTAAAAACCTCTTTTACATCCGATACAATATGAATAACCCAATAAACATGCAAACCACTCTAAGACAGTGTCTTTGGAGCCTTTTAGGCCAAAATAAATAAATTACGTAGCTGAGTTAGAGGGGTAATGTTCTCAGAAAATCAAACTCAGTGATAAAAGTCGTGATGGGATAATGTTGATCCACACATTTAATGTCAGTGATTTGAAGTTTTATTCATGCAAATGTATGACTTCTTACATCCGGTAAATATACGTTATCTTCACATACAGTCAACTTTCTCATATCATATCAGCTGTTCCAAAACATCCTGCTCAAAGACTTGTTTCAGATATGATGTTTAATCTCTAATCTCGTCTGCAGGCCATGGCGGTGTTGTTCTCTAACTTCGTCATCCTCACTACGGCTGTTCTCTTCAGGATTGTTCTGAAGTAAGAGACTCCGTTAATCACCCTGTAATTTGTTCTGCAGTCTGATAGTGTGTGTGAGTCTGCTGATACACTTTATCTCACTTCCTGTTTAATGCTGCTGCTTTTCCATCCTTATTCAATCAGGAGAGACGGTTTTGATAAGATACATATTTATTGCCAGGAATACACAAATGAATGTAATGGAGTTTGGCGATTAGGCCCCGTTGTGCAGGAGTATCATTCGGGAGGGGAGAACCGATCAGATGAAACCCCCCCGGGGTCTAGACCCTGGTGGTGGTGAATGGATAGTTGGGGTCGGTCTGAAGGGGAGGGGCTTAGCTTGACCCTGGTGGTGGTGAATGGATAGTTGGGGTCGGTCTGAAGGGGAGGGGCTTAGCTTGACCCTGGTGGTGGTGAATGGATAGTTGGGTCGGTCTGAAGGGGAGGGTCTTAGCTTGACCCTGGTGGTGGTGAATGGATAGTTGGGTTCGGTCTGAAGGGGAGGGGCTTAGCTTGACCCTGGAGGTGGTGAATGGATAGTTGGGGTCGGTCTGAAGGGGAGGGGCTTAGCTTGACCCTGGTGGTGGTGAATGGATGGCTTGGGTCGGTCTGAAGGGGAGGGGCTTAGCTTGACCCTGGATTCAGAGGGACAGGAGGTGAAAAGGGCGGGTGGAGGGTTGCGTTGAGTCACCTGAAATGACAGCTGTCAGAGGGGAGAGCAGATTTAAAAGGTTTGGCAGAGCGCTATGATAGGCTCTTGGGAATAGAGCGAAGTGATTGGTTAAGCTGGAGAGTGACGCCCCCGATCACATATTGAGAGGAGAGAGAGTAGTTACATGGGAATAGTAAATGAAGAGTAAAGACGGTCTTCCTGGTTGAACTTACGCTGAGCTTCATTTGTGACTTTAGAGGAGATGTATTCGATTTAAACCAACGTTTTTGTCTTCTGAAAATTAGCTTCAAACTGATCTTTCTACACTGTAGGACAATATAACAGAACGTGTTGTAATTATTCCAATGCTTTAGTAAAGCAGCCCTGTTATCCTAGGTCGTAATTACTTTAAGAAACCTTTATTTATTATTATTCTGCAGTCTGATAGTGTGTGTGAGTGTGCTGATACACTTTATCTCTCTCACTGTTTAATGCTGCTGCTTTTCCATCTGTAGTTCCGTCTAATCCAAAAAATGTATGTATCCACAAGTAGTAATAAGCTTGACTCCAACAAAAATACGTCTCTGGAAAGTTTGGTTGACTCTTTACTTGAACAAAAGGTATCAGTACAAACACATGTTTTCAAAGGTCTAAAAACGATATTGCTCCGTGATTCCTTTCTCCTTCTAACTTCTAATTACCAGCAGCTGCGGTCGGCTATGACGTCAATTTTACGACGTTATAAATGATATAATAATACTAATAACAAAGAATTACAATGTTCAAATATATCTATATACACACATAATATATCCAATTATACATGTTAACATATCCTACACCATCTTTATTTTTGACTTGTTTAGAGGAGACTTATTCACTTTTAACCAACGTTTTTTTTCTGAAAAGTGTGCTTCCATTAGCTTCAAATTGAGCTTTCTACACTGTAGGACAGGGGTCGGCAATTAAGTTTGGCCTTGAGCCAATTCTTTTCTGAGCCACTAGATGGCGGGCCGGAACATAATCAAAGGCTTATTTAAGTAATTGATTATTAAAACATGTGACTCGTTTGAATGCTTGGGGTACAGCCAAACTTGACAGTCTCTTCTCTGTCATTGTAGACCGAATGCTTCTCGTTTTGCGCCGTCCCGTTCAAATGACAATCACATTTCCATGCTCGCGCCAGGGCCGGGGGAGGGGTTACAAGGCTCGCGTCTTGTGCTGCATTCACTTGCACTCGGACATTAGGGATTTTCTCTCATAAATGTCCGATGAGCCAACACTTTTCTTTCAAAACAAATGCCACCACCCCTCGCCCTCCATGATCAAGCGGCTTCTCCGATGTTGTTGTCAATGTTTTGACTGAACTTTGTTTACTGTTCACATATAAGTAAACATTACGTTTGAATGATTTAGTGAGCTGGTGTTATTTTTTTCAAACCGCATGTTGGCTATTTCAGCACCACGCGCTGTCCAGCTACTTATTGATCCACTATCAGCGTCAGTGCACCCCGCTGCCAGATTGTGCCTGTGCTGTGTGTCATTCACTCTCAACATGGATAAAAGTACAATAAGCATTCTTCAGGTGTAGGTAGATTCTCTATTCGGACATGATAGCCTAAATATGCGACTGTCGGTCCGATATTGTAAAAAGAAAAAGAAATCTCAAAATAATCATTTATTTTTATTCTCAAAATAATTTTCCGGGCCAAATATTATTGCTGGCGGGCCACCAATGGCCCGCGCCGCCTATTGCCGACCCATGCTGTAGGACAATCTAACAGAACGTGTTGTAATTATTCCAATGCAAAAGTTACGCTTAAGCTGATTACTCAAAGAGAAATTGTATTGGTACGGCTTTTCTTCAAATGAGACATCTTATGCATCATTTCCTACACATACATCTGTTATCCTAGGTAGTGATTGCTTTAAGAAACCTTTATTTATCATTATTCTCCAGTCTGATAGTGTGTATGAGTGTGAGTCTGCTGATACACTTTATCTCTCTCTCAGGTTTTGCACAGTCATGCTTTCTTCTTTTCCATCCAGACTTCTTCAATTTTAATTTGGTTAAAATGTTTTTTTCTGAAAATGTGCTTCCAGTTATTTCAAATGAAGCTTTCTACACTGTAGGCAGTGTTACCTAGTGTGTTGTAATTCTTCCAATTATGTAGTAAATCCAATTTACACTTAATCTGAGTGAAATACTCAAAGTTCCCATTGTTATTGGAACAGTATTTTGTCAAATGAGGCATCTTGTGCATCATTTCGTACACATGACCCTGTTATCCTAGCTAGTAAGAAACCTTTTTTTGACACTGTTTATTCCACATATTTATATATTATTACAGTTTGCATTATTTATTCTAATGTAAAGTATTTCAATGTTTTATTTGTGCAACTTTCTCCATTATGTCTCTTGCATTGTTTTATCTATTTTTTATAGAAGCCTCAAATGTAAGAGTTTTTTGCAAAAATGACGCTTTGGATAATTTGCACATGCCAATTAAGCCTTTAAAACTTTGAACATACCTGATGTCAACCCGAAAGAAACTAAAATCCTTTTTTCTCCCCTCTTCCCTCAGGAGGCGGCTGTCCTGGGTTCAGTGGGCGTCGTTGTTCATCCTCTTCCTGTCCATCGTTTCCTTGACGATGGGAACAGGAAGCAGCCAAAGTGCCATCGCTGTTCACAACCTGCACCTGAACCCCCTGTCCCCCCCCTCCAACTCCTGCCTGCTCTACACGCAGCTGCTGGAGCAGATGAGGAACAGCAGGTAACGTGAGGGGAGCAGCATGTAGGAAAATATTTAGGATTGGACTCGTGTAACAACAGACTCATAGTGGGCAGTTCACATGAAAAAAAGAGATACAAATCAATGAAGCAGAATTATATATATATATAAGATAAGACTTTATTCATCCCGAAGGAAATTGTTGTGCCAGAGTTACAAAAATACAATAAACACAGCAGCATAATAGTAAAACTGTACACTAACAGTGCAGTAAAAAGAAATATCTACAGGGAACATAGACGGTCACATCTTTAATGTAAATATTACCAGTATTTAGTTGTGCAAAAAAACATAGTGGCAGAAACGTAATGCACGTTATCATAGCACAATAATATTGCACATTTTGCAGACATTCTTTATTTTGGTCCTGCTGTCGGTCACACAAAACGTCTTCAGTTTTCTCCTTAATAGGACACTTTTTCTTAGCTAAGGGACTTATTTAAGTCACATTTTGTTCCGGCCATAAAGGGGATGAGTTAATACAGGAATAAATCCAACAAAATATGTAAGAATAACTTTAAATTGTTATATGACTGACAAGAAAAATCTGTACTAAAAATATAGTCAAGTGTTAAATGAATTGCTCAAATGTAAGCACATCCATTGTTTTTTATTTTCAATTTTACTTAATTTGAATCCTATCAGCCATGTTTCGGTACGATAGATTCATTTGAATCCTATGTTTTTTGTTTACTGTGGTTACCAAGTTCAACTTTTGGTTAAACTAACTTAAAGGTACGTATAGGACCAAGGAGAAACACCTTAAATACTTAGGTGAACCTTTTAAAGTAACCTAAATGTAAGGAAAGGACTTAAGTATGTTTTGTTAAATTAATTTAATGTAAAGAAAAATCTGTGTGTCCTATATTTTAATGCTTCTACCAGACTGTGGTCAGTTTCATTTCCCATGTTCATAATAATAATAATAATAATAATAATTAATTCTATTTTTTCCTTTCAAAGCATCCAAGGACACCTTACAATTCATAAAATGAGGTTTAAGACAGTACAAAAGGACGTAACAGGGAACATGTAGGGAGACATTGAGTAGGCTGATCTGAACAGGTGGGTTTTGAGGAGGGACTTGAATGTGGTGATTGTGTCAGACTGTCGGATGTGATATATATGTATCTCTTCCTCCCCCCACAGTGCCAGTGAGTCGTGGGTGTCGTCGCTCCCCGGGCAGGCCTGGAGGACCCGGGTTGTGGAGAAGCTCCGCTCTCTGGGCGTGGGTCACATCCTGCTCATCGTGCAGTGCTTCATCTCCGCCATGGCCAACATCTACAACGAGAAGATCCTCAAGGAAGGAGACCAGCTGGCCGAGAGCATCTTCATCCAGAACACCAAACTGTGAGAGAGTGTTATTATCGCTTAAAGAGATAGTATTAGAAACCACATGGGTAAACAAGTCCTGGACATAAAATACACACTGTTTTCACACATCCATGTAAATATATGTAATGTGTATATATGACCCACATATCTATATATGTTCATTTGAATTCATTTCTTATTTTAAAGTTACTTAAGTGTATATAATTCAGCATCTTCATTCAGGACAGCAAACTGTGATAGGCCGCTTAAAAAGAGATAGTATTATCAGAATCAGAATCAGAATAGCTTTAGACTAGGAAACAGAGGGGACATGTACATTGTTACAGCAGAAAAGAGCCAAAGACAGCTTATTGTAACAGTTCTGAAACAGAGAGGGCAAAAGTACACACATCCTTTACTCAAGTAGAAGTACACACATCCTTTACTCAAGTAGAAGTACACACATCCTTTACTCAAGTAGTACACACATCCTTTACTCAAGTAGAAGTACACACATCCTTTACTCAAGTAGAAGTACAGATACTCGTGTTTAAAAATACTCTGGTGAAAGTAGAAGTACTGACTAAACTTCTTTACTCAAGTAAAAGTAAAGAGGTTTTGAAATGTACTTAAGTAAAAAGTACCCATAACTAGCAGCTGTTTTAAAGAGTACCTGACCTCCCTTTATATTAATAGAACAATAATGTCATTGTTAGCTAATGAATGTTTCCATGCTGAACAACGGCAACATGACAACGTTTTCATTGGTCCCTCTTCTTTAGAGAAGACCAGGAAATGATGGATACACGGATCGTGTTCAAATCAATAGGCACGCAATGACTCTAAATAATAATGATCACGCCACCAAACACACATTCAGACTAAAGGAACCAGCCTGTTTGGAAAATGTAAGAAGTAGAAAGTACAGGTATTTGGGTTCAAAATGGAAGAAGTAGAAAGTTCAGGTATTTGTGTTCAACATGTAAGAAGTAGAAAGTACAGGTATTTGTGTTCAACATGTAAGAAGTAGAAAGTACAGGTGTTTGGGTTCAAAATGTAAGAAGTCAAAGTAAAAAGTCGTCAGAAAAATAAGTAGTGGAGTAAAGTACTGATACCAGAAACATGTACTTAAGTACAGTAACGAAGTATTTGTACTCCACTACTTCCCCCCTCTGTTCTGAAGATATAGCAGCCAGGTATATATATATAAACCACATGTGTAAACTCAATGCTAATCGTAGCTCTTCTCTCTGTGTTTCTGCAGGTATGGTTTCGGCGTGGTGTTTAACGGTCTGACTCTGGTTCTGGGTCGAGAGGCTCGAGGTCTCACGGTTCACTGCGGTCTGATGCACGGACACAACGTCTTCTCTCTGGGGCTGGTGCTGGTCACTGGTGAGTGCTGCGGATCAATAACACCTCCTTATACATACAGTAAATGACTAAATAAGTGATTTGTTAGTTTTCTTCCTAAATGAGGTGTTTCTGATCTGAGATGATAGTTCACATGACATGTCACATGTTAGACGCTTTTATCCAAAGCGACTTACATACTCAATACTGTGGACAATCCCCACAGGAGCAATTTGGGGTGAAGTGTCTTCAGGGACACAACGACATGCTGACTGCAGCGGGGTTTGAACCTGTGACCCCCTGATCCGAACACCTACGCACTAGTCCACTGCGCCACACGCCTTCTTTCAATGGCATCATATAGGTTTCTACACAAAATATAAAACATCTTCCAAATTGAAAATAACAACAATATATTAACAACAATGTATGAGAACATTTGAATAAATCGGATTATGAAAATGATCAAGCTTTTTTTAACGGGATGACTAGAGAAAAGGCTGAATTGTGATTTAGAATTGATATCGGGAAAAAGGACTTTGGCCATATCCGCCGGGCCTAATGCAACAAGTCATTAGTATGTATTATTAATAAATCCATGCTGAGCTAGGCTTGCAGCTTCTTTCTGTAGCTTCATATGTAACAGACTGATCTTCTAACTCTAGGCGAACATAAAAGCATATTTCCCTGAAGGAGGCAACTTAGTTCAATCAGGAGAGACTTTCTTTTGTTTAAAGAACATTTATGGACACATGCCATATCATAAATGTTAATTTGGCGATTAGACCCCGATCCTGAAATCGTATATCTAAAGGGGGAAATGCAGCCGTGAGCATATAGGGAACCCCCCGGGGTCTAGACACTGGTGATGATGCTGAAGATCTGGATTTGATGAGGGGATGGGATGAAGAGGGGATGTGATGAGGTCTTTGGGTTAACTCTCCTGGCACTGGATATGATGAAAGGAGGTGGATGGGGAGGAGGCGGATGATGAAAGGAGGTGGATGGGGAGTAGGTGGATGATGAAAGGAGGTGGATGGGGAGGAGGTGGATGATGAAAGGAGGAGGATGGGGAGGAGGCGGGAGGCAGCATGAATGCCTGAAATCACGCTGACTGCAGGAGAGAGGAGAACCATTTGAAAGTTTGGCTGCAGCACAGTGATTGGCTGCTGGAGAATGAGGTGAATGTAATAGGTTAAAGACAATGCCCGTGATGAGCTGATTATATGCAGCTGTGGAGTGAATGTATATATACCCAGTCTTCCTGAAAGAACTTGCGCTGAGCTTCATATAGCTGCTAGAAGTGAGGAAGGAAAAGACTCAACAGGTCAGTGGTGATAGGACAGAATCCGGCATCATCCGCTCTAGCTATTAAATGTAAACGCAAAGGCATTTCAAAGACATTTCTTATAGTAATTTGTGAACTCTTGCATTACTTATAAGAGCTCACTTGTCAGGTTCACTTTTCAGAGCATTTTTTATCATTTCTGCATTTGTATAGCCAAGGCTGTTGTTTATATGGTAAGGACTTTGACTAGATAACTGTCTCTTAATACAAGATGCAGAGTTAGTAAAACAACTTAAAGGTGGAGTAGGTAATTCACTTCAGAAACACTTTTTGTTATATTCCATGGAATGCTCTTAACATCCTGATAGTAATGAATATATTAAATGCTTTGACAATAAATACATAAAAACATGTCATCTGTGGAAGCCGTGGCGCTGTAAAAAGCACGACCAATCATCTGAGCCGGCCCGGCTAAAATAACTGGATGGCCTACCTGCCTGTCAGCCTTCCATCTGTGCACAAACTTATCTCGTGCCCTCATTGGTCATGTGCGCGTCCGTGTGTGTTGGAGGAGGGGCTCTGTAAGGAAGTCTGAAGGAAGGGGCAGATTTTTTCCAGTTGTTTATTTTCAAATTCTTGCGCACTCGAGCTGCTTTCTCCATTCTTACCTACCCTACCTTTAAAGCTGCAGAGTTAAAAAAAACAATTAAGACTTTTATTGATAAATGAAGGCATTTTGAGTGCACATTTCTTGAAAACCTCTCCCTCTTCTCCTCTGTTCTCCTCAGCTGCTCTGGGTTTATTGGTGGCCTTCATCCTGAAGTTCAGAGACAACATGTTCCACGTTCTGACGGGTCAGATCAACACGGTGCTCGTCACCGGCCTCTCCTTCTTCCTCTTCAACTTCCACCCCTCGCTGGACTTCTTCCTGCAGGCGCCCGTGGTGCTGCTGGCCATCTTCATCTACAACGCCAGCAAGCCCAAAGACCTGGAGTTCAGCCTGCAGCAGGAGAAGCTGAGGGTCATCAACGGGGAGGTGTTCGAGAGGTCCAGAGGGGTACGTGGAAAGAACCTCACACACACTCATCGTCACTTCCCTCACACACACTCAGCGTCACTTCCCTCACACACACTCAGCGTCACTTCCCTCACACACAGCGGAAAAAACTGGGGACTCAGGGACAGTTTTATCCCACAGACAATAATACTATTAAACACCTGAGCTCTGTGAAGTGCCTCGATAAACATTCATCTGTTTGTCATCTTGCAATCTAATTATTTAGATAAATAGTTATCACCGCAATAAACCGTATTTATTTGGGGAGGTGTTCGAGAGATCCAGAGGGGTACGTAGAAAAAAACTTCACACACACTCGTCATCACTTCCCTCACACACTCATCGTCACTTCCCTTACACACCCATCGTCACTTCCCTCACACACTCAGCATCACTTCCCTCACACACAGCGGGAAAAACTGGGGACTCAGGGACAGTTTTATCCCACAGACAATAATACTATTAAACACCTGAATTTGTCTTAATGTACATTATTTAATTTCATATTCTGTTCTTGTGCTAGTCTATTTACATGGATATAGACTTCTTGCACTATTTTGTATTTTTGTATTTTATGATATATGTTGCATTGTTGGAGGAGCTCAGATCAGAAGAATTTCATTGCCATGTCTACACTGTAGCTTTGAGCATATGACATTAAAACCTTTGCATTTTGAATCCTCACACACACACATAGCAAGCTCTCTGTAGGAATCTTGGCTCTCATTTCTCTATAATGTGATTTCTTCAGTGCTGCAGGAAACCTAATTCTCTATGAAAACAGCATAAGTGCTTTAACTCATGTAATTACATCAGGTCAATGCAGTCTATTGGAGTTTGTAAGAGGAAGCTATTAAACAGAACAGATCTCTATGGAGTCTGAGGACAGCGGCCTGAAGTTAGCAGGACTTTGAGGTCCTAAAACCCAGAAATGAGTCTGCTTTGCTATGTTTTTCTGTGTGTATGTTACAAGCTGGCTCTGTTTGTAACAAAAGGACAACAGTTCCACACAGGAGTTACCCAAAACAATCATTTATTTATCCCAACACACTGGTTTACAACTAACAATTCAACACACAGAGGAGCGCTGGCCTAGTGCACCGAGCACGGCAGCCGAGAGAGAGAGCGAGAGCCTGTTAAATATTGGAACCAGGTGCCACAGGTGGGTCTCATCACTCCTGATTACAAGGAAAAACCAAGGTTACAACAGCACATTGTCCACATGGTGGACAATCACAGGGTTGTCACAGTAAGAGGCCTGAAATAAGGTCTGTGGTTAACACAGGCTGAAGAGATTTTAATGTTTTATTCTACTACATAAAATACGTCAGTAAATGCCCCACTGGTGAATTAATAAAACGGCGGTAGCTAACAAGTGTTTAAATGAGACGACTAAACTTCATCAAGCCCAACATTAGCCTCCTTTAGCTTAGCGGTGGTGACGTGAAGTCATGTGACCATGCTGTAGTTCCTTTATAGCCCAACATTAGCCGCCTTTAGCTTAGCGGTGGTGACGTGAAGTCATGTGACGGTGCTGTAGTTCCTTTATAGCCCAACATTAGCCTCCTTTAGCTTAGTGGTGGTGACGTGAAGTCATGTGACCGTGCTGTAGTTCCTTTATAGCCCAACATTAGCCTCCTTTAGCTTAGTGGTGGTGACGTGAAGTCATGTGACTGTGCTGTAGTTCCTTTATAGCCCAACTTTAGCCTCCTTTAGCTTAGTGGTGGTGACGTGAAGTCATGTGACCGTGCTGTAGTTCCTTAGCCTTTACTTCTGGCCAATACATTTACACTTCAAACATCTTAAAGGGGTGTTTATGCGAAGAATATCCTGCTAAACAACATTTAAAATGATCATAAACATTTGTTTGCCACAGAGCTTTTTATCTGGCTTTTTGTCATAGAAACCAGGGCGATGCTAACTTCCAGGTCGTCTTACAATAACACATCATCACTGCACCTCTCCATTTAGGAACTTAATTTTAAGGGCTAATACTAACATGTTTATCTGAGAAATACCCTTATTACCTACCTGTTTGTCCACTGGATGCATTTCAATCTTCTCTTCATGTGTTTCTGTTGCAGGACGGAGAGGAACTGGAGCTCCTGGCGAAGACCAACACAGACAGTGAATCTGAAGAAGAGTCTTTGTAGTTCAGATTTAATATTCTGAGCATCTTCTCTTTCACTGCGGCTATTACCAAGCTGCAGTATAGACTCATGGACGCAGAACAATGGCATAACTATCGACGGTCTTTTTAAAAAAGAAATGATATATACCTTTTTTTGGGGGGGCCCCAATGGCATTGACCGATTCACGCAGTCTTCAAAGTAACCAAGCAACCTAAATTAATTTGTAATTTGTCTGTCCAATGACCTTGCTCCCTTTCATGTAATGTGATACCTTGCGTGACGAGCGAACCGTTTAATCAACCTGTAATGTACTGTAGCTAGCAGCAGCAAGTTCGGCAGCATTATAAAAAATGTGATAGCTTGCATTTATCATGTGCAGCAAACCAAAGCACAAGAGCGGCGCTCAAAAGAGAAAGGACAAGAGAGAACAAGGAGATGTGACAGCTAAACTGACGAAATTAGACCGTTTTTTTTGTCATACATCGCCCTCGAAATCTCCATTAATTCTGTAATGTGATGGTGTGATTAGTTCGCTGAGCCGTTGTCAGGCTGTGGTGGTCTGAGGCCAGGGCAGGCTGTTGTTGATAGCCTACATGTGGTGCTTTTGAGTGGTTGTGTATGTCCGTGCGTGTGTGAGCGCATCAGCGTGCGCTTATGTGGCGCTTATGTGGAGGCGTGTGGCACAGTGGGTTGTGCGCAGGTGTTCGGATCAGGGGGTCACAGGTTCAAACCCCACTGCAGTCAGCATGTCGTTGTGTCCCTGAGACACTTCACCCCGAACTGCTCCTGTGGGGATTGTCCACAGTATTGAGTATGTAAGTCGCTTTGGATAAAAGCGTCTAACAAGTAACATGTAATGTAATGTTATGTTTGGGGCGATGGGCGGGGGCCCCAAAACAATATTTGCACCGGGGCCGATCACAACCTTGTTACGCCACTGACGCAGAATGTGTCCGTCCGAGCATTTATTTCAATGAAGTCAGCGGCGGATAAACGTGAATGACAGTGTTAAAGTGGGATGATTTCTCTCAGAGACTTGTGATATCTAAGGCTATTGTGTATATATTGAAATGTGCCTATCCTACACATATCATTGTCTGAGTGTTGTCATTAACGTGGAAGAAACTATAGTAGGCTTACTGTATACATCACGGGGGAATAATTGCCATTTTATGCCATTTTTGGTAAGGGTTTCTGTCATTTCTTTCTCGAATGATTCCTGTTGTATTTGCAGCTTTTTGATTGCTTGCAGGTGATTCATTGGTTTGACGACCAGACAGCTTTTTGTTGTTTTTCGGGGGCTTTTGTGCCCTTTTTCGGACATGGACAGTGTACATGGCTCCACTACAGATTGTTTTTTGATTGTTTAAGGCTTTGTACTGTTTTAATTGCACTGTGTACAAATAAGTGTTTATTCAATATAAGGTCAATATTTAAACAATAGTCAATATTAAAGCACCACTTTTCAGTACATAGCCACATACTCAAAATACATTACCAAAAATATACATTACAAAGTACGTCTGTCTGCTCAATGATAGTATTTTCTACATTATGAACCAGGACCAGGAGCATTTACAGAACGTCTAAAAGCACAACTAAGTGATTATTAGTTCTCTTACTTTGCCTTAAAAGTTGTGTTTTTTTGGGTCACATGGTGGAGTATTGATGTGGTTAAACTGTGAAACACATGAATATATATTTTAAGATTCTTCTTGTGCCATAAAATGTTAACTTGTATAAATGCTTGTTGTTCTGAAATAAACTGCAAGGTAAATTCATGTTAGGAAACACGAGAAAAAGAACATTTGTGGATTCAAATGCACCTACTGAGTGGACCAGGAGCTCTTAGGTTAAACTTGGAGGTAAAACAGCACTTTGTTTCTTAATATACTTAATTATCCTCTCATTAGGCCACTAGGAGGCGCTGTAGCCTAACATGTTCATGCAATCAAGAAGTTAAGACTGAGAAGTTGCATGTGTATTGGCAAACTCTGCAAAGAAAGCAATTCACAGACAACTACCAGTAGTAAACAAATGTTTATTTGTCATATAGCACAATAGAGTATAAATAAGAACACTTTATAGCGACAGAAACTTTACAAAAGAGAAATGAAAAGACAGCGTCTTTTCATAAAATAAGCAAATAACTGCACCTCAAATGCAACAGAAGTCCAATAAATACATATGTCTTATCTTAGCCTATTATCTACAAAATAAAGGTCTGAACTGATAAAAAGGAATATGTTAATTTGACCTGGAAGGCAAGTGAAGGAGACAGGAAACGTGAAGTCAAAAACAACAGATCTCATCTACACATTTACTGACTAGCCGACTCTGATTTAAGTTCCTTATTTACCGTTACTCTGCAGCATACTATGCAATATATATATTTAAGATGTGGAAAGGTGAAAGCAACAGGTGACGCTTTCACTAAGTGCTACAAAACATTCCGGGAGGAGGTGGAGGGTGGGAAGGAGTGGAGTACAAATACTTCCTTACTGTACTTAAGTACATTCTTCTGGTATCAGTACTTTACTCCACTACTTATTTTTCTGACGACTTTTTACTTTGACTTCTTACATTTTAACACAAATACCTACTTTCTACTTCTTACATTTTGAACCCTAATACCTGAACTTTCTACTTCTCACATTTCCAAACAGGCTGGTTCCTTTAGTTTGAATGTGTGTTTGGTGGCGTGATCATTATTATTTAGAGTCATTGCGTGCCTATTGATTTGAACACGATCCGTGTATCCATCATTTCCTGGTCTTCTCTAAAGAAGAGGGACCAATGAAAACGTTGTCATGTTGCCGTTGTTCAGCATGGAAACATTCATTAGCTAACAATGACATTATTGTTCTATTAATATAAAGGGAGGTCAGGTACTCTTTAAAACAGCTGCTAGTTATGGGTACTTTTTACTGAAGTACATTTCAAAGCCCTCTTTACTTTGACTTGAGTAAAGAAGTTTAGTCAGTACTTCTACTTTCACCAGAGTATTTTTAAACCCGAGTATCTACTTCCACTTGAGTAAAGGATGTGTGTACTTTTGCCATCTCTGAGGAAAAGGAAAGAAGTGATGGCTGAAAGTAAAGAGGATCCTCAGGGAAATAGAATTAGGACCCATAACCCTGGTGATACGCATCCTGATATCCATGTTCATATCCATGTTGGTGATATCCATACCTCCGTACTCGTCCTCAGGGACGTACTATGCAATATATATATTTAAGATGTGGAAAGGTGAAAGCAACAGGTGTGACGCTTTCACTAAGTGCTACAAAACATTCAGGGAGGAGGTGGAGAATAGGGTAGGAAAGAAGTGATGGCTGAAAAAGTTAAGAGAATCAACGGCAGGGCATAAAGGAAGTGTTTAGAGCAGGGGTGTCCAACCTTTTTTAACCGAGGGCCACATACAGAAAAATATACGAAGGTCTGGGCCACTCACTAGAGCTATTTTGCCTCATACGTTCAGTTATAAGTTGGAAAAGTTAATCCAATGTAGGTACATTATTCTTGATACTTGAAGAATGGTCCGGGGGGCCGCATTTGGCCCCCGGACCATAGTTTGGACACCCCTGGTTTAGAGGATGGGTAGTGAAGAAGTGATGTCGGAAGTGTTTAGAGGATGGGAAGGAAAGAAGTGATGGAAAGTAAGAGGATCCTCAGGGAGATGTTACTCTTATCTTATCTTAGTACCCATAACCCTGGTGATACCCATCCTGATATCCATGTTGGTGGTATCCATATCCTCCGTACTCGTCCTCAGGACATCTCATGCCCAGTGACTGCTGGATGGCCATCTCCTGCCTGCGCAGCTGCATGGAGTCCACCAGGTCGTAGATGATGGCCATGGAATACATGGGGGAGGGGTACCAGGACTTCACGTTTCCATCCTTCCCCACTAACAGCATGGAGAAATACTCTGGGCTGACCTGGAAGTAGTTCCTCATGTCTTTCACCAGAGCGCCGGACATTCCTTCTCGATCCACAGTGGCACTGCCTGGATGGGGAACACATAGGGATTAAAGATCTCCTGTTGTACTGTTTTTCATCAATACTGTATATCACAGGTCTCAGATATATACAGAGCCTGTCTCTGATTGGCTGAAACACCAAACAGATCATTGCAGCATCCCATAATCCCCTCTGTTTCAGCCCTGTTTCCAAAGTGCTGATTCTCTGTCTGTTACTTTAGATGAAAATAAGGAGCCCCTCCCCACGCCCCTCTGAGAGACATTTGGTTACAAAGAACTCAATGGTGCTCTAGGAGGAGATTCAGGTGATAAGGTGTGGGGGGGTTACCTTGGTTGGTGATTGGCTAATGGTTACACAAGCCAACACATCGTTATGACATCACAAAGTCGCCAAAATCTGATCAGCTCATTTTCAGACAGGTTTTTATAGAAATGGATCAGGACAAAAGAGAGAGAATCTTTGTTCCTGAAACTTTCAGAGTCTCTTTACACAGAGGGGACACATGTTGATGAAGAAGAGACATGAAGAAGAGGGGACACATGTTGATGTAGAAGACATGAGAAGAGGGGACACATGTTGATGTAGAAGAGACATGAGAAGAGGGGACACATGTTGATGTAGAAGAGACATGAAGAAGAGGGGACACATGTTGATGTAGAAGAGACATGAGAAGAGGGGACACATGTTGATGTAGAAGAGACATGAAGAAGAGGGGACACATGTTGATGTAGAAGAGACATGAAGAAGAGGATGTTGCATAATAGGTGACCTTTAAACATATAAACATGTGTTTTATTTTTGCAAAGAAAGGAAATGCCGTGTTTCCTTTGAAGACTGGTTTGATATTTACGGTATCTACTATTCTTTGCTTGTTCTTCTTGTTTATGATCAATTTTATAAGAGAACATGTTCAATAAAAACACTTGATTAACGGTGTCTACATGTGCCACAGGATAACAACGTGAATGACGTACAATATTATGACTTTTTACAAACATTTTATGACAAATAATACTGTAAATTTTTACAACATACTATTCTATGACTTCTTACAAAAATAATTTGACATACTATACTGTGACTTTTTATCACGTGATATTAAGATTTTTTATATATTCTTTAAAGACATAGTTCACCATGAAATTTGACAACATGTTGGACTATGAACTTCTTCTTTTTTGTACATTTCCCACATACTATACTATGATTTTTTAAAAGATATTATAGTGTGACTTTTATGACCAAGAATATATATATACTATATATACTATATACTAAGAATTTGTACTGTACAAAAGTTTAACGATATGCTATACAACTACTTTTTACAACAAAAAATACTATGACTTATTATTGGATATTATACTATGACTCTTTAGAAAACATTTTTGACATACTATACAATTACTTTTTAGGACATAATCAAAATGACTTTTAATTATAATTGTTAGGGAATAATTTGCTTAGGTATTCAACCTTTGACACAGTTCATCATGTTCTCCTCTCACTGTCTCCTTTCCCACGGCATAGGTCCAGGGCCTTGGGCTTGCTGCTATCTCTCTTAAGGAGGGGCAGCTTGGGCGCATTGTTGTTGCCAGCTTATGACCGAGCACAAGCCGCCATGAGGTAGTTTACTGTTCAGGGACATCTAGAAGCCCTTCTTTTATCTGGAACGTAGGTTCCCTGGCGCACGTTCTTTTTTTTATGGACGACAGCTCTAGTTAGATTCAGGTTCCATATTTGTTTCGTCTCGCTGATGAAGAATGTTGATTATTACACTCTGAACTAGTTAAAACCTGGAACTACAGAGGAGTTCTTCAGAATTGATTTGGCATCTCAACCCGTGACATGTCTTGTGAATTCTCCGGCCGAAGCTCCAAATAAACCGTCAGTGTTTGCCATCAAAGCTCCAGCTCTCCTCGTGTCTCTCTGAGTCCTGTTTCCAATTGCTTCAGAAGTTTCCCCCACAATAATTTGATGTTTTTATGCAATACTCTATGCTGGTGCTATACTAGGTCTCTTTATAACATAATATAATATTTGTATCACGTCTCTATGACATAATAAGACCCATATGTTGAATGCTGATGCGTAGAAACTGAAACACTATCCTGTACGTTATCTCATTAACGGGATTCTGGTGAACCTGAATGGACGCATGTCAGTAGAATGAGGTATTATATGTACTATAATGTATGTTTTTGACATTATTTTATAAGATAAACTTCTTACCATTGATAGGATAAAGTTCCAGGACTCCACCAATGTCTGCCAGGTCCGTGCCGACCAACTTCAAAATGGCGATGTGCCGAAGACCTGTTCCAACGAGACAATAACAAACATATTGAGAACAAACAACTGAGAGAAATGTGTCTTAACCCTTTAGAGTCCTGGGCTCATTTGGCCGTTTTCGCAGACTTTTGATTTGTCTTACTAAACCCTGTTAAGAAATGTTTAGCATGTCAAAGTTTGGTATCTATCTTTTTAAGGCAACCTCACCTATATAAACTGATAGTTAGTTTTTACATTTTGACATACTGGATGAACATTTTGGACCCAAAATCGCACAAAAAACGTAAAAACAGATTTTGAAAATGATATTATTTGTACTATAGGTAACACAAACATGCACAACGAAACATTTTGAAAAGCTTAGAATAGAATTGGGAGGGATGAAACCCTCTTTAATGGTCACACATGCAGAGCACACAAAATGTGTGCTCTGCTTGTAACCCATCCTAGCACCAGGAGTCTAGTACTAGGAGCAGTGGGCAGCTAGTGTACAGCACCCGGGGAGCAATGGGAGTGAGGGGGATGTCCGGTGCCTTGCTCAAGGGCACCACGGCAGGGCAGGAGGTGAACTGGGACCTCTCCAAGTAGCAGTCCACACTCCATATTTAGGTCTGTTCGGGGACTTGAACCGGCGACCCTACGGCTCACAGTCCAAGCCCCTACTGACTGAGCCACTGCCAGACATTGTGGCTGGAAGTATATACCTGGGATGTCACTGTGATAATGTAAAAATTTGATGGAGGTAGCATGACCCTATATACACATTTTATGAACAAATAGCAGGTGAATCTAGAGGCGTTTCTTCTATGAACGGTCTTCTCATCCTCCATGGCAAGTCAATAAACGAGAACATCATTTCTGAGATATAGCATTTGAGTAACTGTGGAAAAGTTGACCAAGCTTTTTGACAAAGTTCTGTCATCTGGGATCCCTCACATGCACACACACACACACACACACACACACACACACACACACCACACAACACACCACACAACACACACACACACACACACACACACACACACACACACACACACACACACACATGCTGCTAATATCTGCAGGGTTGCAGTAAACACAGATATCCCATATGGTCCACTTCTTCATGTGAACATATTCATCAGTGGTTTAACTTGAGGATTTCCTATTTTAGATTGTTGTCTAAATTACGTTTTCGCCGTCATTGCAATTAAATCACGTTAAAATGTGTTCATATGTTCAAAACGTATAGTACCACTGAAACATGCTTTCTTCTTTCCATAAGTATTCTCTTTGTTGCGCATTTTTGAGACGATAGCTAAGCTAACACTGACCATAAATGTTTCGAGTATCGTGAGGAGCAGTGGTGTAGTGGTTGTTGGACGCGGGGGATCGCCGTCCCCCCACTTATTTGGAGCCCCCACTTTTTTGAAGGATGATTTTTTTTTAATAGTCTAATAAATATGAAATCATTGCCAGTGTTATCGGATGCAAGTGTGTATTTGTTGTAATAATGAAGAAAACATAATACATTTCACTGTAATTATAATGAAAACGTAGCGGCCAAGTATTTATGCAACTTGATTTGAAGCGTGTGTGTGTGAGGGGCAGCACCGTGTGTGTGTGTGTGTGTGTGTGTGTGTGTGTGTGTGTGTGTGTGTGTGTGTGAGGGGCAGCACCGCATTTTTATCATTTGTCCCGCGTCCCACAAATCCAGACTATGTCCCGCATTTGAGTGACAGTCGCGCAGAAAGGCCGACTCGGTTCGCTGACGGCCGGCACCGCCCTTTATTATTATATTTTTTAAACGGCATCATGTAAGTTGTGCTGACAGGCGACAGAGGTCCACAGAGGTCCACAGAGGTCCACAGAGGTCCACAGAGGTCCACAGAGGTCCACAGTGGTCCACAGAGGTCCACAGAGGTCCACAGAGGTCCACAGTGGTCCACAGAGGTCCACAGTGGTCCACAGAGGTCCACAGAGGTCCACAGAGGTCCACAGAGGTCCACAGAGGTCCACAGTGGTCCACAGAGGTCCACAGAGGTCCACAGTGGTCCCCCCCCCCGTTGACAGTTCACGAGCGCGTCCATAGTGTCTCTCTCTCTCCCCCCCCCCCCATCCACCCAGTAAAAAAGATCCCCACTACACCACTGGTGAGGCGTAACGATGGTTATTAAAGTACACATATGCCTCATTATTAGAGGAACTACACTAGACGCAGTCGAAACACTTTATGCAACACTACTAAATGAAACACTTAAGAGCATAGCTATTTTGTTGAAAGAAAAACAAGTAGTTCATCATAGACTGTATATATAAAGGGTGGTCCCATAGACTGTATATATAAAGGTTGATCCCATAGACTGTATATATAAAGGTTCATCCCATAGACTGTATATATAAAGGTTGATCCCATAGACTGGATATATAAAGGTTCCTCCCATAGACTGGATATATAAAGGTTCATCCCATAGACTGGATATATAAAGGTTCCTCCCATAGACTGGATATATAAAGGTTCATCCCATAGACTGGATATATAAAGGTTCCTCCCATAGACTGGATATATAAAGGTTCATCCCATAGACTGGATATATAAAGGTTCCTCCCATAGACTGGATATATAAAGGTTCCTCCCATAGACTGGATATATAAAGGTTGATCCCCATTTATCCCTTGGGGAATTTGACAGTAAAGAAACTGATGAGAAATTAGATTTCAATCATTAAAAATCCTCCAAAATATGCATCTACAGGTGAATATGTGTAATGAATTAACACAGATATGGTTCAACCTTTAGTGGGATTCAACATGTCCTCTTCCAGGTTGGTCTTTCCTACATGAGCTTTCCTTTTTGTCTGTCTGTCTGTTTGTCTGTTTGTTTGTTTCTGCAGCAACAGGAAGTAGCTTGGAGCACAGAAAGAGTAGTCAGTATGTAGTGAGCTCACACAGAGAGGACAGAAAACAGAAAACTCAAAGAGAAAATTCCACAATACACGGACCCACACTTAATAAAAGTGCATTAAAGAGAGCACATAGCACAACACGTAGCACAACACGTAGCACAACACGTAGCACAACACGTAGCACAACACATAGCACAACACATAGCACAACACATAGCACAACAACGTCAAAGCTAGTGCACAACAGAAACTAATTGAGGTGAACTTTAAAGCACGAGAACAACATTTCCTAACTTAGCTCTGGTGGTTTCCAGCCAAGCTCTTTTTCTCTGAGACGTGCACTTTCCAGACCTCATGAAGAAAGAGAGTTAACTGGCCGGGGTCGTGTGTTGGTTTTGTCCAGAGGTGGGAAGGAGTGGAGTACAAATACTTTGTTACTGTACTTAAGTACATGTTTCTGGTATCAGTACTTTACTCCACTACTTATTTTTCTGACGACTTTTTACTTTGACTTCTTACATTTTGAACACAAACACCTGTACTTTCTACTTCTTACATGTTGAACCCAAATACCTGAACTTTCTACTTCTTACATTTTAAACACAAATACCTGTACTTTCTACTCCTTACATGTTCCAAACAGGCTGGTTCCTTTAGTTTGAATGTGTGTTTGGTGGCGTGATCATTATTATTTAGAGTCATTGCGTGCCTATTGATTTGAACACGATCCGTGTATCCATCATTTCCTGGTCTTCTCTAAAGAAGAGGGACCAATGAAAACGTTGTCATGTTGCCGTTGTTCAGCATGGAAACATTCATTAGCTAACAATGACATTATTGTTCTATTAATATAAAGGGAGGTCAGGTACTCTTTAAAACAGCTGCTAGTTATGGGTACTTTTTACTTAAGTACATTTCGAAGCCTCTTTACTTTTACTTGAGTAAAGAAGTTTAGTCAGTACTTCTACTTTTACCAAAGTATTTAAACACGAGTATGTGTACTTCTACTTGAGTAAAGGATGTGTGTACTTTAACTCTGACTCACCCAGGTTGCAGGCCTGGCTGTTGAGGGCGTAGAGCTGCTGCTGATAGGCCCAGTCCTCATCGTTTGGGGCGGAGATGATGAAGAGGCGACGTCTCCATCGAAACCTGCAATCACACAGAAGAAAACGCTTCAGCCTGGATCTAAGTGGCACTTTGCAGCAGCAGAAAAGCTCCGTGCCAAGAAGTCGTTTTTTTTGCTCGTACACCGACATATTACCATGCTGCCAGAGAGTGACAACCCAGAATTATGGTTAAAAAAAAAGCTGCCAAATTTCAGCGCTGTGATCTGAAGCTCAGATCTCCATGGGAACAAAAAAGACTTCCTGTGTGGAGAGTAAGTGCCTGCAATGATTCAGCCGTGAGGCACTTTGAGGGATTCTTTAATATCAGAGGAACACACACCGTGCTCTCTGTGACATGCAGCTTATAAACACAGTGAATTATGTTCCAGCTGATTATTTGGCAATCAGAAGATGTTTGATGGGACCACCTAATTATCCTGACAACCAACTGCAAAACACTAAACAAAGACACTTCCTAGGATTCAAAGAGGTGCAGATTTCAGACGTCCTGTGCACAAAGCCAGGACACTAAGGAGTGTGCACCAAAAACCTCTAAATTCCACTGAAAGATGTAAATGTTGACGAGCCAATTTCATATATGTACATGCTTCATCAGTTAGTGCATGCTCTCGTGGTTCCAGTACACTGAAAGCTTCTTTACAAGAGATCTGAGACCTGAAGTATTTCTCAGAGCATGTTCAACGTGGTCTTTAGAAATGGTTTCAAAGCACCATATATAGTGTATTAAAATAGTTAAATGTTTGTTTTGATTGAACTTGCTTTCTTGTTGTCTTGTTTTATCTCGTAGTGGGTTACGTTTTTTAAAAGAGGACTAAAATTGTGTTTATATTCCTTTATTCTTTAGTCTTTTTCGAGCAGTCAAAATGTGGATGTGTGTGTGTGTGTGTGTGTGTGTGTGTGTGTGTGTGTGTGTGTGATCTCTCCAAAACACCTGTGGAGATGACGCCACAGGTGGGCTGTGCCCCCCGAGCCGAGTTTATAATTATAATCCCCCTTTGCAGGTACTGTATTGACACACACACACACACACACACACACACACACACACACACACACACACACACACACACACACACACACACACAATCCTGCTCAAATGTGGTAAAGGTGCTACAGTACCCTCACCATGTGTGTGTGTGTGTGTGTGTGTGTGTGTGTGTGTGTGTGTGTGTGTGTGTGTGTGTGTGTGTGTGTGTGTAAGTGTCCTTATAGGCTCTCTCTGCCTCTGTTTGACTGTTTGTGAATGCCTAAATGCTTTCTTGTACAATGAAAATCACTTTAATGAGTTGCAAAGACTGGAAAACTGCTATATAACATTTGTAATCATCAAATAAAAACAATCAATCAATCAATAAAAACCTCAGGGACATAGTAAGGACTTCACCTTGACAGGAAGTTCTCCAGAGACCTGGGCTTGTCCTCCTTCTTGCACTCCACCCCGTCTCTCTTCTGCTGCTCCATCTCTCGGATGCGGGAGGAGAACGTGTCGATGTAGTCGAACACGGCCTTCATGGCGATGGGAACCTCGTAGGTTTGCTGAAGGAAAAGAACATCAACATCAAGACGTGGTTCAACCTCAGAATAAATAAATAAACCGATACAACCAGAGAGAAAGATCTGGAGGATATGAAAATAGAAAACATCGGTGAAGCTGTTTCCAGTAAAGTGATGAAGTGAAGTTCTTCTAGCAGATGTGGTGCGGCTTTTTCCACATCTAACATCCTGCAGGATCACTTCTGGGAAACAGCACCAGGCGTATCAGCTAAATATAACCAGGGAGGGTCACTGCAAAAATGTAATATGTAACCTAGTGTAAGTATCACAATATAAGAGCAATGTAACTCGATTACTGTCTGTTACTTTTGGACTACCTCAATATCAAATATGTGAAGAAGTACGAGAGAAAATAAATATCACTGAGATGTTTTTTACTTTAAGAGGCTCTATTACGCTTTTTGTGGTTGTTCCCTTTCCTGTAGTGTGCTCTATAGGTTTTAGTGCATGTCTATGGTCTGCAAAGGCTAAAATCCCTGCCCCCCCCCCCCCCCTTGCCTGAAACGCCTCCATTGGACTCCTTTAATTACTTCTGTAATATAATTACATCACTATGTAACACTTGCGCTCCTATTGGCTATCGCTCCAACACATTGTACATGATAGGCTAAGAGGGCGGGACATCTCTAAGCAGTTGACCAATCACAACAGAGCCGGGCCAGCTAGCCAATCAGAGCAGACTGGGCTCTGGTTTCAGACAGAGGGTGAAAAGAGGTGCTGCAGCACAGGCAGTATGAGAAAAATAAAGAGCTTTTTGAACATTACAGCATGGAGACATGTCCTAATATCTCCTCTTAAATGTCGTCCTGTTTCCTAGCCTGAACGTAACACAGCATCCCATTAAATGTACAAACAGCTAGTTATGTACATGTATGTGTGTGTATCTGTGTGTATGTATATGTGTGTATGTATATGTGTATGTATGTGTACGTACATGTATGTATATATATATGTATGTGTATGTGTGTGTATGTATATGTGTGTATGTATCTGTGTGTATGTATATGTGTGTATGTATATGTGTATGTATGTGTACGTACATGTATGTATATATATATATGTATGTGTGTGTATCTGTGTGTATGTATCTGTGTGTATGTATATGTGTATGTATGTGTACGTACATGTATGTATATATATATGTATGTGTATGTGTGTATATATATATATGTGTTTAAGTATATACATGTGTAGATATTTGTCATTTCAAACAACCCCTATGTACTTTTTCAGGGGTTTTTTGTAAAAATGTTGTTCATTGCCATTTCCGGGTCACTAAAGAGAAATGATTTGCAAAACTGTACTTTTAATATCATGTGTTTTTTACAAAAAGCTGAACACTCTGGACATGATCTTCTGTCAGAGCCACACACACTTTCACACCTTCCTGTGGTTATGCTGAATCAGCTTCTTTCACGCTCTCTCTGTCTCCCACACACACTCTCTCTCTCACACACTCTCTCACACACACTCTGACACACACTCTCACACACACTCTCGCCCTCCTGTCTGTGCCTCGGTCAGCACACAGAGAACACTGGCCTCTTTGATTGAAACGTCCAAAAACAGCCTGGAGATTTGCCCTGGCATGAACACACACACGTACACACAGGTGTGGGCAAGATGTCATGTAGTGTGAATTAAATCAGTGTGAGAGTGAAGGCGGTGGTTGGACAGGTCAGAGGGCAGCAGAGGATCAAAGAGCTGCTGGTGAACCTGTCAACGTTCATTTATGGGAAATAACTCCGGCTGTACTACACATCTTTTTTTACGCAATGTCAATGTTATGCAATATTTTGAGGATAAACGCAGCAAAAGGACTGCAATATTATTATTTGCTGAAGGAGTATCAGTAGAAATCTTTTTTTATGTGACTTTATGTTCAATTCAATGTTATTTTTTGACATTTTAACAGTAAACTGAAAGCAGCATAACACTTTTTTCTTTGGACTATGTACATTTGCTTTTTTTGGATAACCTTTTTGTGCAAATAAACCCTTTTTTTATGGTGTGTCTGTTGATCGTTAACATTTCTTGGTGCAGGATATTTTTCTAGGACTATTTGTGCAAATAAGCCTTTTCAGAACTTTCTTATTTGTTCGTTAACATTTCCATGTGGCGACTATATTTCTTAACATTTTTAGCAAATTATGCTTTTAAAAAATGCAGCTAGTGCAAAAAAGGTCTCCAGGGTAAATTACACTTTTGTATATTTATGTGATTCCTTAAAAACATTGTTTTCTGTGATAATTTAGGAAACAACCGTGTTAAAGATCTCCATGTTTCCACTGCTCTCTTTATGATAGTTTTACAAAATAAGTGGTGCATAAATCTCGATATTGTGTCTTCATTTACGTCCCTGATGTGAGTACTGAACTGTAAAATGTACCAAGCGTTTCTGCATATCCCACATTCTTCTCATAACGGCAGCCCTAGAATGAAGCAGTACAACATAAAGAAGAGAAAGTACTTCAACCTTCGAGGGAAAGTCTCACTCTGTTCACATTGTTAAAACATCATCACGACTTGTCCTTGTCTGGTCTGGATTCTTCAAAACAAGTGGCCCATAAAAGAGGTTCCTTTTGTCCTTTGAGTTCAGGTCGAAGATGAGAGAGCCTTTGAAATGAGAACATACAGACCTCTGCATCACTACATTCATTTTTTATTCTAACCTTTTTTATCATATTTTATTCAATATGCTCCTTAGAAAACTTTTAATTTTTTTTTTTTCTCATAGCATTGTGAAGCACCTTGAGATGACGTTGTTTTTGAAAGTGTGCTATATAAATGAAATGTATTATTATTATTATTATTATTAAATGTGCACAGAGCTCAATAATGTGGGGACCAAGTACAGAACCCTGAGGGACGCCACGATTGACGGGGGCTGTGGGGGATTTGGAGTTGGTAAAGGAAATGTGCACAGAGCTCAACTTAATGTGTCTCTAAGGACTGCCATCCCATAACTCGAGTCCTCACCTTGACCCTCATGTCTCCGTCTGTCAGCACCATGTAGAAGTCATCATACGTCATGCTGAACTCTTTCCTCAGCTCTGTGATCAGATCCTGGTTCACCAAGTCCTCCTGACGCAGACCCTTCATCGGCTTATCATTCTCTGAAGGAAATAAAACAGAGACAGAGGTGAGAATCTGTGATACATTTCACACTGTTTGACTGTACAGGGCTGGTTCTGTTGTGATTGGTCAACCGCTTAGTGATGTCCCGCCCCTTAGCCTATTACGTACAATGTGTTGAAGTGCTAGCCAATAGGAGTGTGTGTGTTACATAGTGATAGTAAACAAAGGAGTTCAATGGAGGCGTTTCAGGCAGTAGAAAAACTTGTGCCATGCAGTGATTTCCATAAAACCAGTGAAACCAAAACATGAGAAATATAATATTTAATAACTTCTGACATCTCAGCTTTGTTTGACATTTTGCTCCAAAAAGACGAGTGAAAAATGTAAATCTAACAGGTTCATAAACAACTTCCCAAATTGGGCTCAACAAAGTAAATCTAATCTATTCTAATCTAATCATGAGAGTCTTGAAATATCACATCGGAGAGATACAATCTTTTACACGCATTTAAAAAAGTCAAATAACTGTCACTGAACTTGTGATGAAGAGTTTCCCCATAAAATAATCCATAATAACAAACGATGTGAGAGTCTGGCTCTGAGACAGGAGAGTCAAATCTGTTTTTCATTGCTCAAACGTAAAACATTTTTTATTTGACAATTGTGTTCGACGTGGCGGTAAAGTGGGGTCTGCAGAATGTAAACACGCAGAGTGAATCAGGGACAAACTCCACAAATGTATAATGAGATATTAATCACTTTAAATGTGCACATTTAAACACAGTTTTTGAAGTCTCTTTCTCTTGTTTTCTCTCTTGAGATCAGGGTCGAGACTTGTCTTGTGTTTAACTTGTATTCTCTTTGTCAACGGGAGTTTATGTTTTTTTTTATTCGCAAAGTTTGTTTGTTGTTTTGGGCATTTGTCCTCTGAGACCTGGCCTGGTCAGATGTCTTATGAATCTATGCACTGTCGTTGGGGTTTAAATAGACCAAAGCAAAAGCCTTTAATCACCAATGCCTCATTGCATACACACACACACACACACACACACACACACACACACACACACACACACACAGACCACAGAACAGTGTGTTTTGGTGGTTGTGCATGAGCAAATCAGGAAAACCCCAGCACACACACTGCAGCCGATACACACTCAGACTTTACACACACAGAAAAACACACAACAAACACACTGACCACCATGAGGTCACCCTAAAGTGAGGGAGGGGCAGCAGTGAAAGAACCAGTTGTTTGTGTACACACACACACACAAACACACACACATACACATACACACACACACACACACACACACTTCGGGCCGGTAAGTGGAACAAAAGTCTAACCACCGTGGGCGGGGGGGTTCGCTGACGTCAACTCTGCACTTTTTCCAACATTCCAGCCGGATAAAACCTCGTTGTCATGCAGAGTGACAGACTCTTAAAAGGGTTACAAAGTGGGTTTCAATGCCCCGAAGCCAACACCACACACACACACACACACACACACACACACACACACACACACACACACACACACACACACACACACACTCTCCCAGGCTTTGGGTTTGAGACGGCTTTAAAATGTCTGAAAATACCAGAGAAGACGCCGAGACAAAATGATGCAGCATTTCATAAAAATAAACCGTGGCGGGGTTTTGGAACTTCTTGAACAAGAAGCTCTGAGCAGTTTGATAAAAGGGAGTTTTTGGAAGTAGTCATAATTGCAGTTAATGTGTGTGTGTGTGTGTGTGTGTGTGTGTGTGTGTGTGTGTGTGGTTACACTCCCCTGTCACAGATAAAGATCCCTGTACTCAAAATAGCTTCTGAACAAACTTATTTCTTACAGCTGACCTGAACAGCCCCTCTCTCCTATCTAGTAACCAGCACAAGCATTATGTTACAAAGAAAGCTGGAACTTTTATCAGAATTTCCAATATTTCTTTAATTATTTTTAAAAATGTAAATTCCTAAAATCTTTTATTTATTCATTTTTTTAATGTTTTAACTTTATTTTGAAAGTTTTCATTTTTTTAAATCATGAAATGAACTATTTCTTAAACTTAAAAACATAGAGGCTCTGAAGGACCTAAAAGCTTTGTTGAAATATATCGCAGGTTGTCTGCATGCAGACGTGTTCAAAAAGTGCTTGGGTTTTTCTATTATGTTGAAACTCTTTGTTTCTGCTTTTCTTGTCCAGGTCTCCCGTGGTCAAATATATCCTTGATCTTGATGCGACAGACGTGGCTAAATCAAAAAAGCCTCACTAAAAATACATTGAAAGTGCAACCTGTCAAAGTGCTTTCACCACAGGAGAACATGCACACTAACAAAGAGAACAACAGTCAGGATGAAATCAATCAGCAGAGAGCTCTACGTATCATCACCTGCTCAGAGGAGAGTGCTGTGGCTTTGGGAGAGTTCCGTCTGTTTTACTTGGAGCAGAGATGGTGCAGGAAGGTAAAACGAGGACAAGACAGCAGACGTGGCCTCTCAACACGGAGAACATTCACACTACAATAACATTTGCTCTGCACAAACTGCAGCTTTAACAGCAAGAGCAAGTGACTGTTCATTAGCTTTTGATTTCTTCCAATTGCATTCACGGTTGATGCTGAACAAACCGTGTAAGTAAACTTGTGTTCGTCAATTTCTAGAATATCTCATAAAACCAATGGGTTTTTTGGAGGGGAGAACAAGGGAGACAAAAGGTGTCGGTTGTCCTACAAAAATACACAATAAAGAAAGGACACCTAGAAATATAATGTCCATGGACGTGATGCCTTGCCCTACAATCAGCACACAGAGAGACAGATGCTATCATATTTTTAATACGTTAAGATCTTTACAGACTAAAGATGTAGACTTTGTTCTGCCTCTTGCTTTATATTAACAATATACTTTAAGTACTTGTTGAGAGTTTTAGCTCAGATTGTGTAGGATCTTTACATGCTGTAGAAGAACACTAGACATACTGCCAATCAGTCCAGTTGCTGTTTACATCCATATCTGGTCAAATGTCATCATTTCATCATCTGGGTCATTCCAGAATAGGAGGACATTTCATGTCCCCCATATAAAAAATCTAATAATCCATGCCCAAAAAGCTAAAACATGCACTTGTTGTGTTAAATATACTTGTCTTGAGACAAGATGCATATAAAGTTGTAGAAAAAGTGGTTTCAAAATATTATTTAAAATATCAAACAGCTCTCGAACGTCCCGTAAAATGGCCTTTTTCTCTTGTCCCAGATTCTTGGTGACCAACTTGCATGTCAAATATAACATTTAAAATAGGGTTTTTATTTACTTGTTTTGGTATTTTTCTATTGATATATGTCTCTTGTAATGGTAAAATCAATTTGTTAAATCATAAACACATTTTAAATAACAGTAATCTTGCACAGAAGGTGTGTCCCTCAACATGCGGGCAACCCTGTTACCGAAACCTTTTTAGCTTGGCAGAGGAAGTGAAAAAGTTTGTCACATGACACAGTGGAAAGGACCTCGGCAAGCCAAGTGCTACGACCATGGGTAGACCAAACGTGAGTCCTCTCTTTTATTTGTAATATATTTCCAATCTGGTCACTCTTGAAGGAGTGTGGCACTCATACAAAGCAACCCTGTTACTCACATTATGAGACTAAAACAAATTAATTTCAAATGTATCTTTCTTTAGTTAAATATCTAAGTGTGTCCATTCCTTGACAATAGCATTACATTGTGCAGCTAGCATTAATTCCTGAGGTAAAAGCTAAAATTAGCGTTGATTTGCAACCCTGTCACTATAATTAGAGTAACAGGGTTAATTCTTCATTGGAAAATATGCATTTGATGCCTTAGCTGGGCAAATCACTTTTGTTGATGGTTTATTATCTGTTTTTCCTAAATTGTCCTCCAATTCTGGAATGACCCATCTAACCACATTAGACAGTTGTGTAAAACTGATTTATTGAGTTGTGGCCAAAAATGGGTTTGTTATGTCTCAGTTACTGATGTTTAACGACCAATTTTTTGTTTGTTAAGTGGACGTATTTGCAAAATTTGAAGTAATTCCCTCAAGTTGTTTCTGATCAATTGTGTTGTACGAAACAACCCAAAAACGAATTGCCTCTGGTCAAGTTTACTGCCAGAGCAGAGGCATAAAAATAAGGTAGAGAGGGCAAGTAATGCAAAGGGTACATGCAGATTTAAGATGCAAAGCTAGAAAACACACGATGAGACTTAAGAGTTTCGTAAACAGTTATTCTGAGTGACTAAGAAACAAGGACAGATTTCCCAACCAGATGGAGGCATCAACAGTCTGAGAGAACTGCCAATCATCTTTCTCACAACGTTTAAGACTTAAAAACAAGTTCCTTTTAAACTTGTTAACCTCTCCTTTCCCTGGTGAGACACTTCAGGATACTCACCCAGCTGGTAGTGGTCGATCTTCATGGTGGAGTTGCTCAGCGAGCCGAAGATGGTGATGATGGAAACTTTCCTGATGGCCATTTCACACACAGACTCCAGGTACTCATCTCTCTGCTGAATGTACATGTTGCTCTCCTCCCCGGGGGACGTGATCAGCTGCAGGAAGGGAGGGACTGTCATGTATGTGCAATGAAAAACACACACACACACACCTACACACACACATACAGGGTGCTGCAGAGGTGATGTTTACATTAACCTGCAGGCGGAGGATGGGGCATATTTTCCCAGCACTGCTGTGATAAGAATCTATAGCTGAGACACTCAGTCTGTTAGCACTCAGCTGTGCAGCCTCCACATACTGCATGTCTGTATTCATATTTCAAACTACTTCAGGTTATAAAGTAATGACATTAAGGGATACAAAAGGGGGAAACAAGTGAGGTTTGCACACCACAGAACATGTGTGTGTAGTGGTTTGTTGACCTGTGAGAATTTATCAACAATAAATCCCTTCTCCAGATGTTGCGATTGTTTGTGGAAAACTTTTATGAGTTTACAGTGCTTTTTGCAGTTGCAATGGGAAGTGGGTCACCTTTTTCTGTTGTAGAAGGACTAACTTCTGCTGAAAAGACAAATGTAAAATGGAAGACAAAGCAATATCCTTTTATTGTGAAAGTGAATGGTTTTACCAGACATTTTTGTTGGATACATGTGTCTGGTTTACTGTGTCTTACTCTGAAAAGATAAAGGTTAACTTCTGATGTGAATCTTTTTTGCGAAATACGCTTATTTGCTATCTTGCGTTAGCTTAGCGTAGCATAAAAACAGTTTTTGGACTGAGCGAGGCTAACCATTTCTACCTATTTCCAGTCTCTATGCTAAACTAACTAGCTGCTGGCTGTAGCCAAATAGATTATTCTAGCAATATTCTTATCTGTCTTTTAGCAAGAGAAGAAGAGGGAGGAATTTTAACCACTCTCTTATCTCTGCAGGGAAAAAAATGAAGCTACAGCAAGGAGCCAGTTAGCTTAGCTTAGCATAAATAATGTTTTTGGACTGAGCAAGGCTAGCCCCCGGTTTCCTGTATGTATGCTAAGCTAAGCTAACTAGCTAACTACTTGCTGGCTGTAGCTTTGTAGATTGAAAAGCCAGAACTTAAAGGGGTAGCAATCTTCTCATCTAACTTTTAGCAGTAGAGCTCTTTACAATATTCCTTAAATATCTAACTATTTATTTAAAACTGGTATGTGTTTGGGCTGGGTTTTGGTACATCAGAGCCATTTAATACTGCATATGAACAGAGGTGGAAAGTAGTGGAGTACAAATACTTTGTTACTGTACTTAAGTACATTTTTCTGGTATCAGTACTTTACTCCACTACTTATTTTTCTGACGACTTTTTACTTTTACTTCTTCCATTTTCCAAACAGGCTGGTTCCTTTAGTCTGAATGTGTGTTTGGTGGCGTGATCATTATTATTTAGAGTCATTGCGTGCCTATTGATTTGAACACGATCCGTGTATCCATCATTTCCTGGTCTTCTCTAAAGAAGAGGGACCAATGAAAACGTTGTCATGTTGCCGTTGTTCAGCATGGAAACATTCATTAGCTAACAATGACATTATTGTTCTATTAATATAAAGGGAGGTCAGGTACTCTTTAAAACAGCTGCTAGTTATGGGTACTTTTTACTGAACTACATTTCAAAGCCCACACTTCTTTACTTTTACTTGAGTAAAGAAGTTTAGTCGGTACTTCTACTTTGACCAGAGTATTTTTAAACACGAGTGTCTGTACTTCTACTTGAGTAAAGGATGTGTGTTCTTTTGCCAGAAAGGAAAGAGAGGCAGAGTGAGGCTCCTTTCATGAGCTGTGAGTTACGTCATGCTCTCACCAGCAGTCGCCTCCTGTTCTCAAAGTAGTCGAGGAAGGAGGCCAGAGATCCCTTCGGAGGGGGCGTCGGCTTCTTAGTGGGCTTCGGGAAGTCCTCTTTCTCCGGGTACTTTGACAACTTCTTTCCATTTTTCTTTCCCCCGATCTTCCCGGCCTTTCCTCCTCTCTCTCGCCTTTCTTGCCAGCCTTGTCGTTCTTTTTCTTCCTCTTGTCGAGCTTATCGTGTTTTCCCTTCACCCTCTTTGTGGGACTGATGCTGGTGAAGGTTTCCTCAGGATCACTCACTGTGGGTTTGCCCGCTTCAAACCTGTCCTCGTACTCATTTGTCATCACCTGCACGGACAAAAGCATGTTGTTAATTTGGTTGTTAAAGTATATTTCCAGTTTCCTCATTGATTTAATACCATCAGAATCAGAAATCAGAAACAGAATCAGGTTTATTACCAGGTAGGTTGACACGTACGAGGAATTTGACTTGATGTCATGGTGCATGCATAAAAGTACAATGAAAATGAAAAACCACAGATAGAGAACTATTAAAAACCACAGATAGAGAACTATTAAAAAACACAGATAGAGAACTATTAAAAAAACACAGATAGAGAACTCAACACAGATAGACAGATATTAAAAAACACAGATAGAGAGATATTACAAAAACACAGATAGAGAACTAGGGCAATGATTAACCATTTCACAAGAATGTAAAGTTATGAACCCCAGAGTCTCGTTGAACACACAAAGTGAAGCACTAGTGATTAAAATTGTAGAAATTCCAGTCAAGGCTAAATAGATGAAGAAAGTTCCAATCTCTTAATGAAGTTATCTGTGTGAAAGTGCCCTGCAAAATGACTCCCAAAGAGACATTTCAGTAGCGTTATTATATTTATAATTTCTACTTTAGCTCACGTTTATAATCATATACACTCAAATTACCTCTGCAAAGGACGTACTATTGAATGCTTTTAGTTTGGTTTGTTTTTAATTGGAGTGCATTTATATAATGCTTTTCTAGTCTAAATGTCAAAGCGCTTTACAACACACGTCAGACATTCATACACCGATGAGTGGATAAGGTTTGATGCTCAAGGACACTTCAACACTGTCTGGAGGAACATTTCAATTACGAAACAACCTTCACCTCCTGAGCCAAACCTCTCCATTTGTCGATCAACAGGATTACGGAAAAAGTCCTCACCCTGTTTTCATTAACCTTGGGGGAAGGATGTTGCATTAGCGGAGGAAGAACTGATTAGATTTTGGAGCGGACCCAAATTACAAGCATTATTATTTACTTATGGAAATGGTCGAAGTCTGCTATCTCACTCGGTCTGCCTATTTCCATCTACGCAACATCAACCGCCTCCGCCCGTCCCTTAACCCTAAGAGCACCGCCATTCTTGTTCACACCCTGGTCACTTCCCGCATTGACTACTGCAACTCCCTTCTCTTTGGTCTCCCTCTCAAATCCATCCACAGACTTCAACTGGTCCAGAACTCTGCCGCCCGCATCATCACCAGAACCCCCTCCATTAACCACATCACTCCTGTTCTTCAGCAGCTTCACTGACTCCCCGTCAAATCCATAACCTCACTGCTCTGTACCTCTCCGACCTCCTGCACATCAACACACCCATCCGCACTCTCAGGTCTTCTGCTTCCCTCCACCTCACTGCACCCCCTTCCGTTTAACCACCATGGGGTCTAGAGCCTTCAGCCGCTCTGCACCCCCCTAACCACCATGGGGTCTAGAGCCTTCAGCCGCTCTGCACCCCGCCTAACCACCATGGGGTCTAGAGCCTTCAGCCGCTCTGCACCCCGCCTAACCACCATGGGGTCTAGAGCCTTCAGCCACTCTGCACCCCGCCTCTGGAACTCTCTCCCACCTGACATCCGCAACACTGACTCTCTCCCCATTTTCAAATCACGTCTCAAAACACATCTCTTCATACTCGCATATCCACCCTGATCATTATCCATCACACATCTTCTGTTTTATTTATTTGATTGATTGATATACTGCATTGTCTTGTTTATGTCTCTTATGCTGGTGTTATGTATTGTGTATCTTGTTTTTTGTGTGTTTGTACGGCGACCTTGAGAGCCTTGAAAGGCGCCTATATAAAATAAATGCATTATTATTATTATTATCTCTAAAAGCCATTCTAGTTCATCCATGTGTGGTTTAAGTAGCCTACTGATATTTTCCAAGTAAAGTAGCCTTAATTATGGGTTTTTATCAGGGGGTCTGTAACCTATATGTTGGGGATGTTAGAGTTACTACTGGGGGGACAGCAAATGATTGTTTGATATGATTTGAAGTCTTTTGTTTTTTGTTAAATGTAAGTGTCTGAAACTACTAACTGACCTATTTATCGGGAAAACAACCAAAACCATTTAACTTACACAACAATGACAGTCTTACTCTAACCCATAAATACTTGAAATCACAAAGGCTAGCTATATGCTAAATCACGGTGCAGCGGCACTTTTTTTAAACTGTGAACTTCTTAGCTAAGGTTACATATTATTACTTTAAGAGTTTAGTATTGTATGCACCATAAATATGGAATATAGAATATTAATGTTTATACATGGCACTTAAGGATACCATACACCTAATGGAATGACGAATATGCAATTCAAGTTTATACAGAGGTAGAAGGAGGTCCCTGCTCCGTCATTACTTCCTTTTTTCGCAGACCCTTGACCTAATGTACACACAAAAAGACCCCAAACACTTTTACCTCACCTTTCCTCCCCCGTTCTTCCTCTTGGTGGGTTTGATCTTTGATGGTTGTTGAGTGGAGGGAACCAGTTTGCGGCTGTTTGGATCTCTGTTGTCTTTATCCGTTCGGTTATCTCCAGACGGGGTGGTCTTCACCTGGTTCCTCTCCCTCGCTCTGCTGTAGTGGGAGGGGTCAGCGGTGGTCCTGGGGACTGGGAGCCACTGGGAGGTCGTCTGGGCTCTGGTGGGTCTCTGGGAGAGGAGAAGTAGTGGAGTACAATACTTATGTTATATTTGTCTCATATTGTGTAACCCTAGAATGAACCTGTACAACATAGACAAGAGAAAGTACTTCGAGGGAAAGTCTGATTCTGTTCACATTGTTAAAATATCATCACGATCTGTCCTTGTCTGGTCTGGATTCTTCAAAACATGTGGCCAATAAAAGAGGGTCCCTTTGGTCCTCTGAGTTCAGGTCGAAGATGACAGAGCCTTTGAAATGTGCGCAGACGAGGACATAATGTGTCTCGAAGGACTTCCAGCCCATAACTCGAGTCCTTACTATCGTAGAAATGTATCCTAAGTCTCATTTAATTATACATGTCACTGTAACTTACTTTCTTTCTTGGGTTTTTCCCACAGTTTCCGTTTGATGTAAGCTACAGCTATCACCAGAGGTGGGAAGGAGTGGAGAACAAATACTATGTCACTGTACTTAAGTACTTTTTTCTGGTATCAGTCCACTTTTTACTTTGACTTCTTACATTTTGAACCCAAATACCTGTACTTTCTACTTCTTACATGTTCCAAACAGGCTGGTTCCTTTAGTTTGAATGTGTGTTTGGTGGCGTGATCATTATTATTTAGAGTCATTGCGTGCCTATTGATTTGAACACGATCCGTGTATCCATCATTTCCTGGTCTTCTCTAAAGAAGAGGGACCAATGAAAACGTTGTCATGTTGCCGTTGTTCAGCATGGAAACATTCATTAGCTAACAATGACATTATTGTTCTATTAATATAAAGGGAGGTCAGGTACTCTTTAAAACAGCTGCTAGTTATGGGTACTTTTTACTGAAGTACATTTCAAAGCCCTCTTTACTTTTACTTGAGTAAAGAAGTTTAGTCAGTACTTCTACTTTCACCAGAGTATTTTTAAACACGAGTGTCTGTACTTCTACTTGAGGAAAGGATGTGTGTACTTTTGCACTCTCTGTACCTGAGTGGTGGTGGTGGTGAATCTCTTTGTGGTGGTTCTTCTGGTGGTGGTGGTGGGTTTGGTGGTTGTTGTTGTTGTTGTTGTTGCTTTTGTCGTGGTGGTGGTTGTTGCTCTCTTGGTGGTGGTGGGCCGAGTTGTAGTTGTGGTGGTTGTTGTTGTTGTTGTGGCAGCTGTGGTTGTTGTTGTTGTTTGGGGCTTTCTTGGGATCTTCTTGTGTGGTAATCTTTGTACTGGTGTATCTACTTGTCCTAATACAAAGGCAGATTACAGATGAATAGTTTTATTAATATCAGCAAAATGAATACAAAATAAATAAATAAGTGAATACCAATATACGTAAATACAATAAAATCAATAATGAAATACAGTATGTATGGAAAAACTATGGAGATCTCCACCTTTAATCTGTTTTGTATCATACTAGGGCTTGTGGCCGCATACAACAGGTATTTAAAGATGTCACCTTGGACTCTGAGACAATGGAATGGATGTTTTTAACCATTTTAGTTTTATATAGATTAAATAATGGTTAGTTGCATTCTCTCCACATCCCCCCTCTCACCTGTGAGCGTGCCCTCCTCCACCTGACCCTCCACTCCTGCAGCTTTGCATTTCTGCACGAATCCTTTCTGTCTGAGCTTCTCGTTCTTCCTCGCGGGCGCCTGGTCGATCGCCTCGTATATCGCCTCCAGCCTCACTGGGTACGGGTACCTCTCCTCCACCTGCAGCGTCTTCTTCAGCAGCACTATCCCAAACTTACCTGCAGGAAAAACAAAAAATCACTCATCACATATCAGGTATTCTGTCATGTTTCTACCCAGGTGAGATGCTCACAATGTTGCCCCAGGTTGGTCACCAAAATAGAAAATGTTCATACATGATTTATTACATTTATTTTGAAAAATGGGAACTTAAAGGTCCCCTATTATACTGTTTTTTATCATTATATTATAGGTCTCAGATATATACAGAGCCTGTCTCTGAAGTGTTTTGCTCCAAACACCAAACAGATCATTGCAGCATCCCATAATCCCCTCTGTTTCAGCTCTGTTTCAAAAGTGCTGATTCTCTGTCTGTTACTTTAGATGAAAATAAGGAGACCCTCCCCACGCCCCTCTGAGAGAGATTTGGTTAAAAAGAACACAATGGTGCTCTAGGAGGAGATTCAGGTGATAAGGGGGGGGGGGTTACCTTGGTTGGTGATTGGCTAATGGTTACACAAGACAAGCCAAGGTTTTTATATAAATGGATCAGGACAAAAAGAGAGAGAATTTTGTTCCTGAAACTTTCAGAGTCTCTTTACACAGAGGGGACACATGTTGATGTAGAAGAGACATGAAGAAGAGGGGACACATGTTGATGTAGAAGAGACATGAAGAAGAGGGGACACATGTTGATGTAGAAGAGACATGAAGAAGTGGATTTTGCATAATAGGTGACCTTTAAAGAGTCATAACAACAAACACCGCCAGCCTCAGTGTCCCCCCCCCCCCTCCTCCAGGATAACCCCACCTCTCACCTTTCTCCAGTTTGAGGAAGCTCATGAGTCTGGGGATGAGAGCGGTGTCCAGCGGTTCCTCCATCACCTTCCCCTCCTTGGTGATCCTCCTCACCTTCCCCCCCATCTCCCCCTCCTGATGGAAGATGACCACCTGGTGCACGTGTCTCTCTGCCAGCTCGCAGTAAACATCTGACTTCAGAAGAGACATCATCATCCGGTAGTATCCGTCTGATTCGTGGGGAGCAGAAATCACCAGAACCCGGTTCTTTCCTGCGAATGTGGCCAGAAGGTTTGGAGACCCCGAGCTGAAGAGATGGAAAAAGTTCACATCCTTTACTCAAGTAGAAGTACAGATACTCGTGTTTAAAAGAAGTACTGACTAAACTTCTTTACTCAAGTAAAAGTAAAGAAGTATGGGCTACGAAATGTACTTAAAGGTCACCTATTATGCAAAATCCACTTTATCATGTCTCTTCTACATCAACATGTGTCCCCTCTGTGTAAAGAGACTCTGAAAGTTTCAGGAAAAAAGATTCTCTCACTTTTTGTCCTGATCCATTTATATAAAAACTTTTTTTGGCCACTTTATGATGTCATAACGATGTTAGCCAATCAGCAACCAAGGTAACCCCCCCCCCCACCTTATCACCTGAATCTCCTCCTAGAGCACCATTGAGTTCTTTTTAAACAAATATCTCTCAGAGGGGCGTGGGGAGGGGCTCCTTATTTTCATCTAAAGTAACAGACAGAGAATCAGCACTTTGGAAACAGGGCTGAAACAGAGGGGATTTTGGTGTTTCAGCCAATCAGAGACAGGTTCTGGATATATCTGAGACCTATAATATATTGATGAAAAACAGTATAATAGGGGACCTTTAAGTAAAAAGTACCCATAACTACCAACTGTTTTATTGAGTAACTGACCTCCATGGATAGGATCGTGTTCAAATCAATAGGCACGCAATGACTCTAAATAATAATGATCACGCCACCAAACACACATTAAAACTAAAGTAACCAGCCTGTTTGGAAAATGTAAGAAGTAGAAAGTACAGGTATTTGGGTTCAACATGTAAGAAGTAGAAAGTACAGGTCTTTGTGTTCAAAATGTAAGAAGTAGAAAGTACAGGTATTGGTGTTCAAAATGTAAGAAGTAGAAAGTACAGGTATTGGTGTTCAAAATGTAAGAAGTCAAAGTAAAAAGTCGTCAGAAAAATAAGAAGTGGAGTAAAGTACTGATACCAGAAAAATGTACTTAAGTTTATACAGTAACGAAGTATTTGTACGCCACTACTTCCCACCTCTGGCTGCTGGGTCCCCGGAGCACCCTGCCTCGCGCTGCCTCATCCTGCATCACCCCTCTCCGTGACGTCACACCTCCTGCTCTTCTGCGCTGCACAGTCCTGGTGTAAACTGGAGCTCCTTCATCAGCCTGCACGTCTTCCTCCTTTGTGGGACTGTGCACCGATAAAGCAGAACCAAACCCAAGATGCATGCGCCTCGCGAGACCCCCATTTGGGCCAAGTCCCTGTCTCGCGCGCCTGCGTAATTGCACTTTCTTAATTTGAGTCTGTTTGTCAGCTTCACCTGTCCAGGTTAGCAGATAGACAAGAGATAAAGTGAGAATTAAAGCCCCCCGCATTGTGGCGAGATACAGTTAGATCTACTGAGGGGGGAGAGATAGAGATCCAGTGATCCTGGTGCGTCTTTAGTGCATTTCATAAAAGAATGAACTCCAGATGAAGACATACAGCGAGCAGCACAGAGCCAGAGAAGTGTTTCAGATCATTCCTTCTGCTCAGGAAACCTCTGTGTGTGCCAGACAACGCGAAAAAAGAGTGTGCGTAAAAGTTACATCCAAAAAATCTCAACCATCCGTGTGCACAAGTATAGTCCCAGGAGGTCATATCATGTCACACACACATCATCCAACACTTTGTAATAATCCTCAACTTTCAGGGGGAAATCAAAGTCTTTCAGTGGCGAAAAGTTTGGACCACGTCACATCTCTAAATACTTACGCGTCCGGTAAATTAATGAATCCATTAATCCTCCGGTAATGTTTTAAGTCCAACAAACTGTGAGATGATCCTCCGGGCTCAGAAAGGAGAAATCCTCTGACAAAATGTGCCCAAAGTGCTGAGTCTGCTCCGCGGCTATGTGCCTCCGCAGGTTCTCTTTGGCAAAACTGAGCTTTTTTGGGAGGCTTTTCCAAGAAAAGGCGCACACAGACCTCAGCCTCCGGACTCTTGGCGACGCTCTGCCCCGGGACTCTCTGTCGGTTCACTCTGCAACACCCATTATAAAATACAAACACCCCCGAAAAAAAGGCATGTGTCTCCGCTCCGGGATGGGTTTAGATTTCACTGAAGTTAAACATTTATCTAGCTGAGTGGAAGCACATTTCAAAACCCGTGAGGAAACTTTGTGTTCCCCTGCTGGCCAGATCACCGGGAACTAGAGAAATGACCGGAATCAGAGTCAGTGTCAAGTTCCTTCCGTAAAGCCAGAAGAGAAACGCCCCCTGATCCCATCCCTGTCCACTATGCACCCCCCACCCCCTTCAAACCTGTATTTTGGTGTTTTAGAAACTGGACAGAAACACATGAAATACGAATTAAATAACTTTTTAAAGGAGGCTCTTTGAGTTTTAAAGGTGTCCTATTAAGCAAAATGCACTTGTTGATGTCTTTTATACATAAATATGTGTCCCCGGTCCCCGGTCAGGATACTCACAAAGTGTCCGAAAATAAAACCGTCTCTTTTTCTCCTTACCCACATCTCTAAAAACTCAGAAACAATGCGACGTGTTTCGGAAGTGTAACAGAAAAATATGATGCTCATTTACTTACTTTTAGATAACACTGTGATTCTTGCTGGCTAATGTTTATCTGTATTTACTGGCTTTCACTTCTTAGCTAAGCTTGGGAAAAGTCCTTATTGAGAACATTTGTTGCAGTGTTGTTAGTTACACTCTCTGTGCACCAACAGTATGACCTTCACCTTCTGTGAACTGAGAACATCCTGATACCACCTCCCTAAACTGTATTATCGCCAAGCTTCACCCCTCCTTTCTCCTCTCTCTGTGTTTAAATATGAAACCCTAACTCTACTCTTTCACTCTGCAGACTGTATGCTCTCTGTACGATTGACTGAACTTCGTGCAAGAATAAAATACAACAAAGACAATCGAATGATTCATTCTTTATTCACGTTTGATAAATAAATTCCCACAACAGAAGTTTGTTTTACATTAGCAAGCATGCTAACACTCAGAGCTAACCTGCACTGGAGAGAGCATGTGTAAAAAAGCAGGAAATATAAAAAGGAACTCACCTTGTGGTAAACCTGAGAGAGAGAAAGAGTTTGAGCTCATACTGTTTCAGAGAGAATCCTTGATGTGGTTTGGAACATGATATGGAGTATCTGAGTAGAATTATCCTGCATGAACTCTCGTTTATTTTTATTTTAAAGCTACAGACCCAGAATCAGCACTTTAGTAACAGGGCTGAAATAGAGGGGGATGAGGCTAGAATGGATGATCTGTTTGGTATTTTGAGCAAAACACTTCATATACATGTTTTTTTATATATCTGAGACCTATAATATATGCCTAGAAATAGTACAATAGGAGACCTTTAAAGTCTTGATCCTCTGTTTTCAGGGTGGGGGCCTCCCAGTGTCTCATAATCTACCCATGGTGTAAACAAACAGATGACTCTAGTTCCTGTTGGAGGATTTGAGGCAAAACAGAGCAAGTGTTTTGGTATATGATAAACTCTATGTGTTGAGGCAGTCAGACTGGAAGTGGACGGAGCTACTGTAGTTCACATTTGAGAGCGAAGTTCATATTGTTTTAGCATTACTTTGTTACCAAATACTGGCAAGGAAAAGTTACTTCTATATGCTTTTCCCCACGGACAAGTATCACTTTCACCGAGAGAAAACTGAATATAAGTGATGAAACTATAAAATGTATAAGATGTGGTCATCACAGAGGGATATAAATAGCCTCTTTACAGCATGTGGCAGTCGGACACAGTGTGTAGTGTTCCCTTCGCTGTGAGAGTGGATGTGGCTCAGACCGAGGTTTACTTTTCTTTGCTCGGTCCCAAATTACAAGCCGGACTGGGAGACTTTCTGAGAGCAAATGGAAAGAGCCATCATAAAAGAGGAAAAGCCAGTCATTGCATTGAGTTCCTTTGGCAGTAAACATGAAAAAACAACATTTCGTTTTTTGGCTTTTCTCGGTATAAGCAGCAAAGGAAGTGTAGAAATACACAGTAAATTATTTTTATACTTCCTGGCAGATAATCCATATCATTTATCAGTCCATTTACATTGTGTATTATTATGTATTTATTTCAACAAGGACCATGCATACAAATACATTCATCTCAGAAAAGAGAAGAGATGAATTATGCCAGATTGTGGCTAATAGCTCATTTCCATCTGCAGTCCTTACATTAGGTATTAATAATCTCCACATTGAAAAGTAGTCCAAATGAAAATGTTTTGACAAAAATGCTGTGCAGGAAAACCTACAGAATTTACCTCTGAGATTTGGTGATACCGAAGTACCTTCAGCAATAGACTCATTCCACCCCGGTGTTTCACAGAACGCCACAGGAAGTCCTTTCTTCCTGCTGCCATCAGACTCTATAACGCATCCACCTCAGGTCGCTAGAGGGACATTGGAGACTCAGTGACCTGAGTTCACTTCATTTCATCTGAATGCACTGTCATTTCATTTCACTTTACTTTCACTTTTCACTTTATTTATTTAGTATTTAGTATTATTGGTTATTGTTGCTGTACTGCCATTTGCACTATACATATTGTTTTATATACCTATGTAATTAGTGTAAATTATTTCATATTTGTAATACTGCTCTTAATGTTGATACATTTGTTTATATTTAGGTGATACTTAGTTATTTTAGTTTATATTTAGTTATATTTGGTGCATATTTCTTCTTCCTTCTTTGTATTGTACTGTTGCACCTCAATTTCCCTCGGGATAAATAAAGCTTCTTGAATCTTGAATCTTGAATCTGGTGCAATAGTGACACAAATCTTAATCAAAGTCATTTTCGGTCTCTTAGTTATTGTTTTTGCTCATTTGGAAACTCTCATTAGTCATTTTGCACCTTTTATAGAATAATAGTATTTGTTTGGTTTCTTTACAGCCATTTTGCATCCTATTCTAGTTGCATTGCATGTTTTCTTTGTCGTTTTGTGTCTCTTTGTCGTAGTTCTACATATTTGTATGCACTTCCTTGTGATCATTTCTGGATGTGGTGGGTCCTTTGTAGATATCTTGCATCTCTGGGGTTGTTTTGTATCTATTTTTGGTAGTTTTACATTCATTTGTGGTCATTTTGTGTTGCATTGATAACATTTTGGGTGGTTTCTTGTTGTTAAATCCATGTTTTTGGTCATTTTCTGTCTTTCTCCAGTCATTTAGGGTCTCTCTTTGCATCTTTATAGTCATTTCAAACTCTTTGAGCCAAGGTATGTCAGCTACAAAAAATATTGAGGATATGGTAGATGTGCAATCCAAAATCCAAACTCTGTGCATACGGCAAGTGTAAAGACTGTGTTTACACAACACATCAAATGCTGAGAGCTCCTGAAAACATAGAGGTAGGTATTACCCAGTGGTCTTTGGAAGACAGGGAAAAGGTCAACAATCACTGTTAAGAAAAATGTGATGACCTAAATGTTGCCCAGATTTGTCTTCATTTGCATGAGTTTTGGCGCATTTGTGTTTTTATTTTTTGCACAATTTTAGAAACTGCAGCGCGTTTCTACTATTGGGAAATGTTCCGGGCCGTTGTAGTGTGTTTGTACCCGTCGGCACGGGTGTAACTTTGGTTTGAGAAGTGGGGGGGACACAAAACAGCGGGTCCTCCTCAATGAGAAATTTTTCTCGATTTAATTCCATTTCCTGCCTTTCTACAAATATATTAGGGACTATGGTGTTAAAAAATCCAAGAAAAATGTGTAGTGTATATGATGAGGAGAAGATTTGCTTCTGAATTGAAGTTAAAGGCATCAATCTGGTGCACTTTGAGATTTATGGATACAGCTTTCAACACTCATATGAAACAGAACTGTATATATTTCAATACTCCAAAAACCATTAGAATATGCTCACAACCAATAACACATCATTTATATACTCCTCTCTCCTATCTTAAACTTACCTAGTCTGCATTGTTTCTTTTTATTTATGCATATTTTACTAATCACTCCCCTTTTAAACTGTGTTTTTTTTTTTTCCTGACATTGGAATGATTTCTTAACTTATTTTTAACAACTATATTAAATAGATGGAAATATTTGTTGACATAGATGACCAAACCGTTTGAGACCCACTGAGATAACTTAGACTAAAGTTTACAATCTAATCGCGTTATCTCAGCCTCTCAGTCCGACAGGAGAGAGCTCTCCCTCTCCTTAGTGTTGAAACAGCTTCTAATCTCCGTTAGCTCCGAGCTAGCACCAGATCTCTCTCTCTCTCTCTCTCTCTCTCTCTCTCTCTCTCTCTCTCTCTCTCTCTCTCTCTCTCTCTCTCTCTCTCTCTCTCTCTCTCTCTCTCTCTCTCTCTCTCTCTCTCTCTCTCTCTCTCTCTCTCTCTCTCTCTATGACAGCATGACACTTAAATCTGCTGAGCAGCAATTCTGTCAGTGAGCGAGGATAGGGTTCTATGCTTTAAAAATATAACTTGCCATATTAAGGCATTTATTCATATGATATTAAGAAAGAGCAGATCACACTTGCATTGGGTTTTATTTGCACTTGACAGGGGTGTTTTTGGCCAGTTTGAGATTATGTGACATGTGGAAATGACAAGAGCAAATTAGAGTTACATGCACAACAAAGATAACCGATGCAAACAAATGAGCTGTGCATTTGCACACAACATGAACTTTGGAGGACTTCCAGTGCTCATGTCACATACCTCGTTGCTCATTTATCTTCTGTTGAGAGATTTCCGTTTAGGGAGTTATCCGGTTTGATATAACTGGAATACGGGTGATGCAACAGGTGTAGGTTGAGTGTGAAGCTCTGGCATTTCCGGCCGCTTTCAAAACGGACTGACATTAAAGCAATCGTAACATGATCTGTTGAGGTGAAGCTATGGTGTGCCATTAAATGTGTGATTTATTAAAAACAGGGAGGAAATATGAGTTATAAAAACATAAAAGCTTGTACTGTGGATTTTTATTGCTGTAAATGGGACACTTAACCTCTGCAGACACATCACCAACATCTTTTCATTGGCATCATTTCACAATACACCCTTCTAATAAAAATAAAGCTAGGCCAGTCTTGTTTATGGGAGAGATCAGGAGTCAAATAAAGACAAGTTATTGTTTTGTTAGCAGGAAGGAACTGCATGGTGCTGATAAAGTGAGGGAACACCCACCTAATTAGAACAAACCATATCTGCATTTGTCTGTTCTCCAAGCATGTTTATAAAATTCCTGCCTATTCCCACAGTCCAGTATGTGTTTTATCTGCAGAATGTTATTGGTTACTACACAACACCGCGGTCTTTAGAAACAAGTGTGAAGTGGTGTTAAGGTGTGACTTTTTCAGTGCATGCAAACAGTCTTGGGGCTTTAACAATCTCTGAGATGATAGATAAGAACGGCCTGTTCTTACTCGCTCTGGGCTTCAACCACACCAATGTGTCTTAGACGTGACCCTAAAACTATATTTTCTCCGGTATGCTACTTGTGGTCTGGGTCTTTGCTCCGAGAACTTTTTTATTTGCAGATTTACTGCTCAAATGCGTTTGTAGCCACTGTCTGTCCTTGTCTGATGATCCCAGGCTAGTAAACATACACTTTGAGCTTCCAGTAATATTTGCAGGTGCTGTTAAGGATGAAGCAAGCTAGATCTGTTTTTTTGATATACACTATAAATATTACATAGAAAAATATACATATTCAATATAAAGCTTTTCCTTTCCAAAACCAGCAGGACAAGACATAAAAGAGGCATGCGACAAACATGAATTATTGTTACATTGGATGGATTACACAGTTGCAGGTGTTATCTAAATACTGGTAAAGCATGAAGCTGCTTCAACTAAAAGCTAACCAGTCTTTTCAGGGAAGTTAGGTTGAAGCTTGAGTTGTCCAAAATAACATTTAACACACTACAGGAAAGGGAAGACCCCCCCAAAAGCCTAATAGGGCCCCTTTAATGACTGACTAAACTTTCTTTCAAGAAAGAAAATACAACAAAGACAGTTGAATGGTTTGATTCTTCTGTGACAGACTTTAAATAACGTTTCTCCATAAATGTAACTGTTATTCAAGTACTGCACACATTTGAGGTTCTTCCTTCGAAGACTTTGTTTGACCAGGTGGTCCCATTGAGATCATCAATCTCTTTTTCAAGGGAGACCTGTGCAACATGGCAGCAAGTAGGTTACAACATGAACATAAAACAACAGATAACACAAAAGTACATCGTATTTACAGGGCTACATTTACATACCTAGAGACATTGACAAGTACCAACAGTATATTTATCTCGCCCTGTCAATAAGCCTCACCTTCTTGGCAAACACTGTATTGTTCTTGAAGTGGTTTAGAGACAATGCACAGTTTGACCCACTGCTGTCACCCATGGCCAAAGCATATCTCTCTGTCCCAGCGACGTCAGTACCAAGCAAGAGAGTTTTTTCCACAGCAGGGGATATTAACGCCCAAACATCCCAGCTTCTACCTGGAAATGTGGACATGCTCATATTCCTAAAAACCTGTCTGATGATGCTGAGTGAGTGAGTGAGTGAGTGAGTGAGTGAGTGAGTGAGTGAGTGAGTGAGTGAGTGAGTGAGTGAGTGAGTGAGTGAGTGAGTGAGTGAGTGAGTGAGTGAGTGAGTTAGTGAGTTAGTGAGTTAGTGAGTTTGAGTTGAGTTACTAGAAAAACTAAAGTGAAACTTGATTTATTTTATTGCAGGGTCTGATTATTATATTTTTGACACTTTAAAATACTACTATCTACTAAAATGCTGTACAAATCAGATGTATTTTTTCGAGTGAAAAAATAAAAAATGGCAAGACAAAATAAAAAAAATAAAAAATGGCAACTTTTTTTTTTTTTTCAATATCGTGATAAAAATCGTACCGCGGACTTGTTATCGACATATTATCGTACCGTGAGTTTCATTCATTAAAGGGGCCCCATTATGCTTTTTGGGGGTTTCCTTTTCCTCTAGTAGTTTTTTGTGCATTTAAATGGTCAGAAAGGCTAAAATACCAAAGTTCCCCCCAGAGGGAGTTTCTCATTTAAGTAAACTGCACTACATTTCAGAGATAAGTGTACTTTTGCTCTACTACATTTGTCTGGAAGTTTCAGTTACTTTACAATATATATTTTTTTTATTTTCTTTATGACTTTCCTATCCAGTGAATCTCCAAATGTGTAGATTTGGAAAAATGTCCAACCTCTTAAGCTACAACAAAACTCTTCAAAAAGTCTCTTGGATCAGCTGGAAAATGCATCATCACAAAGCTGAAAAAAGGACAGATTTTCTGAGCTTGATCTGTTTTAGAGTAATTGTTTAGAGAACGTGTTGTTGACAGAGCAGAAGGCGCGTGCAGAAGGCGCGAGCGAGGCACGCGCGCACAACGCAAGGGGCTGGAACGACACATGGAATGAAACCCGACGAATTAAATGCCTCACGGGTGTTTAATTGCATTCTTTTTTTTATAGATTACAAATTCGGATGTTGTGAAATCCGCACATACGCATCTGCATAGTTTCCATGAAGATGCATAAAGATGACTGTAGTTTATTTTTATCATCACTAAGAAAAAATGATGGCTGACAGGATTATGCTTTCCTTTTCTTACTGTGTACGTTCTGAAGGCATGCAAAGGCACAAATTAAGCTCATTTATGCAAAGATACAACATCACTCCTTTAAGTTAAAAATAATTATATGTAAACTTATGTTTGGTATTGACATGCAGGACGGAATAATTAACATTCCACCTCATGATGTTCTAACAAAACATATTTGCAGTTGGAAATAAGTGTTTTGTAACCTATAGTATACCACTAGACCAGGATACCTTATCTTATGATAAGTGTTATTCTTTCCACACTGAGGCTTCTAGGGACCCTTGGGGCCCTTCAGTTTTATAATTTTTTGAGTTATTTTTATGTATTTCCGTTCAATGGCACACAAAGACAGGATGTAATGTATGTGTGGCATCCTCCTGCAGCTAATGGAACTGATCCGGTGTTCTCTGATTCAGTAGATGCCAAGCGGCTGTAAATAGGGTGACCAGGTGCCAACAAGCCACAAGTGGGACAGAGAGTATGTTTGTGTGGGACAATGTTGGACATGTAAATGCAATGTGAATATTTCGGTATAATGTCCATGTCACCCTAAAAGGTAGCTTATAAATAACAATGCTTTGATATAGGTTGCACACACAGGTAAATTGAAATTGATTGGATTAATGGATTTATTTATGTGAACAATATAACAAAAAACAAACTGACCGATGACCTACAGTCAGGAAAAAGTACCGGGGCTAACTTACTCTCACAGTCTGCTGACCTGTACTGTACGACTGAGAGTGCATGCTGTACAGTGTGGTAGGCTACACATGTGTCAACTCAGCTGCTGTTACATTGTCCGTTTGGCAATCCTCCTTCGGTTTGAACATAAATGAGTCCATCGACCGACATGTTTCCTTTAGAGCTAGGCGTTTCTTATGATTTTCACAAGCAATGTGTCACTTTAAATCGTACTCTCCTCCGTGTGCGATTGAGAAAGAACTCTGGCAAATGGTACAAAACACTCTCTGGGAATCTCCCTCCACCGGTTTCACACACCTTCCCTGGCTTTGTTGTAGCTGAATTTTCTTTTTCCCAGGCTCCATTTTACACCACCAACAGTTTATCCCGCTATTTCGTTCTATTTTATGCCGGCAAAGGGTCTCCGTGTAACCTAGGCAACGAGGAAGCCAGGATGCCGGGTGGTGACAGGCGGGCAAGTCTTCCCACGTGGGTTTATCTTTTGATTGATTGATTGATTGATTGACATCTCAAACAGGCAATGGTGATAGGCCTATCTTACTTTCTATTCAGCCATTGGATAAAAGCCAAGTTTCGACTTTCTGCGCGACTGTCACTCAAATGCGGGACATAGTTTAACTTTGTTTTTTTCAACGGCCTTTTGTGAGTCTGTGCTCAATCTCCCTTTCAGTAATCCACCCATGACATCAACTCATCCACAGGCTGCTAGGTTTTAGTAAAAGGACAATGAATGCTACTCATTTTATTACTCTCATTAAACAGATATGTGTTGGATGATGAGAGGAGCCTGCAGCATCCTGTGTTCCTGCCGATGTCAGCAGATAAAAACAGCTGCAGGACAGAAGCTGATGCTCAGCACATTTACTTTAAAGACAACAAGGAGACAGATGTCCTGCTCCTGCGATTATACATCCGTCTTTGTGTGCTACACCTTATTCTGCTTTAAGTTAAACAGAGATGGCAAAAGTACACACATCCTTTACTCAAGTAGAAGTACAGATACTCGTGTTTAAAAATACTCTGGTCAAAGTAGAAGTACTGATTAAACTTCTTTACTCAAGTAAAAGTAAAGAAGTATGGGCTTTGAAATGTACTTAAGTAAAAAGTACCCATAACTAGCAGCTGTTTTAAAGAGTACCTGACCTCCCTTTATATTAATAGAACAATAATGTCATTGTTAGCTAATGAATGTTTCCATGCTGAACAACGGCAACATGACAACGTTTTCATTGGTCCCTCTTCTTTAGAGAAGATCAGGAAATGATGGATACACGGATCGTGTTCAAATCAATAGGCACGCAATGACTCTAAATAATAATGATCACACTGTCACGGCTGGACGGCGAGGTATATATAAATAGGACCCAAATGCAGAATATTGTTTGAAATCCAAAATACTTTTATTGTGGAACTAGGCCAGGCAACAAAGTAAAATAAGGCAAGGCAAAACGTAGCAATCCCTCAGAACAAAAACCATCCAACAACGTCAATAATCTCACAACGACAGACAGAACAACCAGAACTTAAATGCACACAAGACTAATCACACAAACAAGACACAAGTGAGGAGGGAGGAGAAAACACAGGGGCACAAGGTGAACACAATCAGGTAATCAGGCAGGAGGGAACACAGAGACAGGAAGCAACAGGCAAGACGGGGGGTGAACACTTTTCAAAATAAAACAGGATTCCAAAGACAGATCTAGACATGACAAAACACAACAGACAGATCGTGACACACGCCACCAAACACAGATTCAAACTAAAGTAACCAGCCTGTTTGGAAAATGTAAGAAGTAGAAAGTACAGGTATTTGGGTTCAAAATGTAAGAAGTTAAAGTAAAAAGTCGTGGAGTAAAGTACTGATACCAGAAAAATGTACTTAAGTATTTGTACTCCACTACTTCCCACCTCTGAAGTTTAAACAGAGCACTGGTTGCTTCATGCGTCCTTCTTACAGTCTGCAGAGTTCACCACGATCCACTCTGTCATTATATTCTCTTCATGCAGAATCTCCACTACACAAACTTCACTTCAGTGCAAATCACTCCCAGGACTGAAGCTGGGAACATGTATTTTACTCCCGTGCGCACGGCTCTTTATTACAGACCTTTATTACATTCAGACACAGCAGTAAAGCTTCAGTCCAGATTCACATGCATGAGCAAAAACAGAGGTTTGAGATGTGTTTAAAACATGTGCTGCATGTGGTGTTCACGTGTGTAACTGAGACTGACCCATTGACCTTAACATACAGACGATAATGATCAAATATTTATTGTTTTTCTGAAGTTTATAACGTGATATCTTATCCTCAGCATGTTGCAAGGCATGATAGTTAGCATTCTCTCTTTAGCAGCTTTCTTTTTTCATTCAAAAAGAGTGACATTATCCTGACAATATATGGATTTTTTATATAAAAACTGCATTTGGTGGACACTACTATGGAGCACTGAAAGCTAAATGATACGACAGATCTACTTCCTACAGCTGGAAGAAATGAAAAGAGCAGATGCTGAAGAGATGACTCCAGGAAGATCTCTAAACAAATACTGTTTGCACTTCATGGGAAAACTCTTCAGTTTCTCGTCAACAATTCAATCAAAGTTTAGGTATATTTTACTTACAGAAACCTACGTTAACCACCGTTATTCTTATATTGAATGTCATTCGTTCAATTAACCAATTATATGTATTATGGTCTTTGTGATTGTGGTTATAGAACACTGTATTGTGATCTGTATAATTTCGTGTGTAGCATAACAGATAGTTGGAATGCTGATACAGCATTCCAACTATCTGTTATGCTACGCACGAAATTCTTTATTATTTCGCCGGGTTATTTTGCGCCTCTTCTTCTCCCACATTCCACATCGCAGAAACTCCGTTCAAACATCAAAACGTTCAGCTCGGTCGGGACTCGATGGCTATTACTTTTATCATTCATAACTTTCATAATTCCAGAGATACATCCCATAATTCATCACATTTTTAACATGGAAGTCAATGGAGAAACTCTTCAGACTTGAACAATCTTCATGCAACTTCAACTGCTAACTGCTCCTTCATACTTTCACTCAGAAACCTCATTCCAACTTTAAAATGTTACACATCTTTCTGACATTATTCGTGTAACACAACTTTTAAATCTGATTCATACTTTTAGAGATATTAAACATTGTTCCGACCTTGGTAAAGAGGCCTTCTTCAGATTTTAGAGTGCGTGATGTCACAGCTAGAGTGGAGGACAGATTTAATTTTGCCTTCATATTTTCTTTTAAACCTGCCATAATTCCCAAACCCTACATTCCTGAGACATAATTTTTCATGAGAAACGTAGGAAAACATCTGGTAGCTTGAAAAAAAAAAAAATGAAGCAAAATAAGTAAACAAAATGCCTCTTGAGGGCATGAAGTGACAAAAACTTTCAACATGTCTCCATTAATCCCCATTGTAAATTCAGCCTCACCTTTCCCCACCACAGCAGCTGCACACCTTTAGTTAATCTGCCAAAAAGGCCACATTATTAACCCGAAAGTACACAAAAATTACACTTCAGATGCTCAAGTTCCTTGACATGCTTCACGTTTTGAAATTTCACCGATATCTGTTACGGTTCTTCAACAAAACGTTCACATGTAACGGGTTTATCTCTCATTCAGAACAATGAAAATGCTCTCCTCTCACTGATTACTGCACATCACCATGGAAACCTTTGATCTCTGGACACGTCGTTAGCTCAAATATAAACAGCTGTGTCATGGAACACGATGATGTCATAACTCCAATTGACATGCTCAGAGCAGCAGACTTCAGATAATGGTTAATGGTCCAGCCTTCAACAGCTCTACGTCAATTATGGGGTGTCATCATATGCCGTTTCCATGGAAACGCATCCCTCGCCATAAAAGACGATGTCGCTATAACTCCTATGAAAATGTTCAAAAAGTGCTCAAACTTCACATGTTTGGTAACAGTCCAGCCGTGAAGACATCTACGGGACCGTTTTGAGATTTCTTCAAATGCCGTTGCCATGGCAACACAATGCTCACCATGAAACACGGTTTTCTCATAACTTCAGTGAAAATGCTCCAAACGGCCCAAAACTTCACAGGTTTGGTAACGATGCAGCCATCAACGCATCTAAGCGTATTATGGGATGTCATCAAATGCCGTTGGCATGGCGACAGATCATTCGCCATCAAGTTAGTTCAAAAGTTTGCAGTTCAAATATTCTGCTGCTTTTCCCAAGCCTTTTTACTTTCTTTTCTTCTCTCATCACACATTCAAGCCCCCAGTGTTCATGTATCATTTCAATCTAAATTCTTCACTTTCTTCTTACACATTACATTTCAGCATAGCAGTTTAGCGTCAGCTTTTCAGCATAAAGCATTCCCACTAGAAATGTCTTCAGGAAATGTATTCTCTAGTTATTTATAGTATGTTGTATTTTAATATTATTTTAGCCCATGAACATAACATAACATTCTTACCTGAAGACTTTTTTGGCCTTTTTATACATCTTAAAACATTTTTATAATAAAGTTTGCAGTTATTTTGCTATAAGATTAAAGATTAAAGATCTTAAAAGTGATTTTATTGGATATTTCATAGGATAACTGATTTTGTTTTCTTGTACCTTGACTGTATACTAATTCTGAATTAGTTTTTACTTCCATCAGCACATGTCATGTTTGCTTTTCATGTATTTTAAGCTATGATCTTAATATGACGCTGTTAAAATGTGTTTACAGTATTTTCTGAATGGTTCTAGTCTGTAAACGGCACAGCTCTGAGTCTTAAAGCAAACATCAGGAATCCTTGTTTCAAAAAGAACATTTTTGGCTTTCCTTCGCCGCCCTTTCTCTGTTAAAATCAATTCAAAGCCTGACATCCGACACGACCCATCTGTGTCTCACATGTTGTGTTCAAAGGCTTTCCTTGTGAGTGTGAAACGTCTTTAAACTTCCCTCACATCTCCAGATCCAAAGCTCAAACGCTCCTGATCATTCTCACATGTCCCGTAAACCATCAGTGGTGAGTGGATGACTGGCAGCACGCTACATCTCTAATGTGGAGAGGATGTGGACACACCTCGGCACTTTATCTTGCTCTATTTTGACCCAAAAAGTCTATAGAGCGGTGCAGGGATGACGTATTTTTGTAGGCCGACCCTGAAGGAAGCTGCTGGTTCCCTCGACAAAAAGCAACGGGATTTCTCCATAGGATTTTGGAATATTGTAAAAAATAAGGTCTGTGGAAAACCAACCTGTTTGATAAATGCACGTTTTGTTCAGCCGGATAATCTCCACATGTCTACCCTACTTTTATAATTTTCTAATCATAAATCTACCTCGAGACCCGACCACGGATAAGCGGGAGAAGATGGATAATCATAAATCTAATGGCCAGAAGCAAAATGCTAACGTTATGCTATCAAGGAATTACAGGCGAGTACAGCAGCACGACTTCAACGTCACGCCAACTTAAGATCCATATTCAAATATACAGATTCTAAATGGTACGAGTTGAAGCGTTTGTTTGAACAGTTTGCAGGAGGCAGGTACTTGCTTTCAAGCAGAACAGGGCAAACACACTTAGAGGAGTGTTTACGTGTTCGGCGTAATGACGTACAACGCCTCCCATGACTTCTGTAGTCCTATTCAGCCACTTGTTAACAACCATCGTTTTTCAGACACGTCAACTCTTCAGAAATCACCAGTGGGGTCTCTGCTGATGGATTTAATGTCGTAGAACAAACGTGATCCGTCTGTAGTGGAGAGTTAGAGATAACTCAGTGTTGGCACTAGTTTTGTGTCTATCACTAGGTTCACCCCGGTGTGTCGGCCAGAACACCACTTAAGGCCAAAGGTCCGGAATAGAGGAAATGAGGAGCTAAGATGAGGCTTGACTTCTTTACTGATTTAGGCAGACATACAGATATTTGTGTGTGATTTTTCGTTCATTTACGCACACAATACGAAACTTAAGACAGCATAACTTTCCTGCAACTACTGACGCACATAACCCTCTGATGTATGACGTCACCCAAAACACGTGGGTTAGCCCCTCCCCACTATGAAGGCACAACTTAACAGGTATCAACTCTGTATAATAAAATAATATATATCAATAACTATAACTTTGGGGCCTTTTCTACGCCATCTCTTGAATGTGTCTCAACCACAGACCTTATTTCCAGCTATTTTCCAAAAACATGTTCAAAAAACCCGTTGACTCTGAGACGAGGGAACAGGAAGTGGTAAAATGCTGACTCACTTCCGGGTTTTAGGACTCATTCCTGCACCACTCTATTAGACACATTAACAGACACATAATGACATAGAGGGGACATATTTCTATAATTTGGAGGTATCTCTTAAAGCTAAAGAGACTTTAGTTTTGAAATTTATCTTCTACATCGCCTCTCAGACCATGCTTTTTTAAATGTGAGCCCCGGTCTCTCGGTCCACAGCGACATCCTGACGATGTTCTGTTGACGCAGCACGTTCAGTCTATGGGATGCATTCATAAACAAGATGACCTTTGACCTTGCCCCTCGACCTCTGAACTCTCCTTCTGTCTCATCAACCCGCTGACGAGTCACACACACACTTTTACAGGATGCATGAGTCCACACACACACACACACACACACACACACACCTACCACACACACACACACACACACACACACACACATCTGCAATTTTGATAGAAGGACATGCTCACGCAGCTAAATTCTCTTACATTTCTCTTTAATTTAAAACATAAAACAAGTGTATGGTGGTCGACAGGTGCAAAGGCGCTAACGGCCAACCCTACAAATAGGAGAAAAGTGCTACACTTTCAGAAACAAAATATAAACACAAATGTCCAAACAAAGTCGGGACAAAGAAATCACTCTGATTGGCTGTTCAGCTTAGCGAGTCAGTGCATGAGAAGCGAAGCGGAAGTGAGGGACCAAAACAAACGATTAAGAAGGCACACAGACGGCTAATCTTTTTCATTTTGAGTAATGCATGCAAAAAACAGTCTGTAGGAAGAAGACATTCAGCAGTAGTTAAATCGACGTTATGTTAAACAAACTTAAAGAACTCAACATGTGATTTTGTCAGTACTGGCGTTACAGGCAAATCAAAATGCATCTAAGATCAGTTTGTAAGCTATTCAGAAACTGAACACATATAATATAATGATACCCTTTTTCTTATCTTGCTAGAAGCGTTCTAGACACTCAGATTTTCTCTAACCTTCAGTAATCATGTGGTCATGTGCTTTTTACACCTGTAAACACTCCCAACGTGGGCACACAGAGTTGTTTACCTCCTGCTCAAGAAAAACCCATACAGGATTCACTTTCGTTTTCAGATGAGATTTGTCCGTTTGCCTTCATTTAATGAGTTTCTTTGTTTCTGGATATGGATCCTTTGTGGCTCTACAAGGGTCGACGTGTGACAATTGAAACGTTTTTGCTTTCATATCAAGTCCATTTTCTTAAATATCGTCCAAAATCCTTGAAGAAAAACTTTCCTTAGAGGGCTTTACGATCTAATGCAACATTTCAAGATGTCTTCAAGTACATTTTTGCTTTCATATCAAGTAACATTAGATAAATTCCTTTAAAGAATACCATCATTTTGAAGCTGCCTCTCAGGTCTTTCTTTTACCAGGAGACTATTCAAGCGATCCAATAAACACAAAACTAAGATCGGAAAATGATTTATAACATTGGAAAGGTGGCGTTTTCAATTTAAAACCCTTTAATACTCTCTCCAGAGATGAATGCTTTAAATTCCTTCTCAGTAAATGACAGATCTTCCTGTACCACACACACCATATTAAACCCTTTAATCCGATAAGAAGAAACTTCACATATATATGTTAAAGCAATACATCATCTCCAGCCCATAGCCATCCCCTTTCTGCAGATTAATCCCCCCCCCCCCCCCCCCAGGTCTCAGGTTCGCCCTTAAACTAGTTATTTCTACAATATGTCAGCCGTGCCCCGCAGAGCAAACAGTACAAGAGAGATTTGAAAGGTCCACATGTTCGGGTCATTATGGGAAACCATGTGGGGATTGAGTCATCGTCTGTCCCCCCCCCCCCCCCCCCTGAATGAAAGGCTCAGTATTGACATGATGAATGGCCTCCAGGAGAAACAGAGTCACGGCAGCAGGTCGTGGTTTACACGTGAACATAATCATGCTAACACACACTTAGAGGCTACTTAGCTGAGCAAACTCTCCTGAAGAATCCATTCACATGTGTCAAAGGGGGGGTGTCTGCGTGTCGGTTCAGATGACTAAAGGCTTGTCGGGATGATGAAGATCCTGTACGAGCTGTATTGTATATGTTTTCTCCGTGCGGGGAGTATTCAAGGGGAGTCTCTAAATGTCACTTTTCTAATGTCATACATCGTCTTTCTATCATAGGTGTTTTGTGTGTACATGGATCGCTTAAATAGTCTGCTAGTCTACGAGGAAGCATCAAAGTGAACGCTTTGTGGTAGATTTCTGTACTTATAATCAGGATCAGAATACTTATCAGAATATTTTAATAAAATACAATATAATATATTAAAATGAAATAAAGAGAAGTAAAGTACCTAAACATTTTAATAAAGTAAATTAAAGACTGAGAAAACAGCTACAAAGAGATGAGTGACTGAAATGAGACACAACAAGACAAATACAATGACTCAAATAGATACTGCTAAAAACAGACACAAATGGACTGATAAACCCAAAGCGACTACAAGGAAATGCAGAAATAACATAAAGAAATACACAATTAAGACTAAAAAAGAGTTAAAAACAGACCAAAATGTAATTAAATAATAAAGAGACACAAAATGTCTTAAAGTAGACTTTTAGTAGAGTTTGGGTTCCTTTCTTTAGCTGATCTTTCTATATGAATAATCAGATTTCATTTTAGTTTCTTTTATAACCTGATCTGTATCTGCTGTTTTTCTCGTCAGACTTTATTTCTCCTGGCTCTTTGCCTCCCCGCTCTCTCTGCTGAATAATATCAAATATAAAGAGTTAAAATATTAAAGAATCTCAATAAATCTCTGCTTCACTCCCCAGCAGGTTTTCATTTCGTACTGTTTGCGCAAGATGTGGACAACGGGAGTGGACGCATACGCACGCACGCACGCACGCACAGACACACACACATATACACATACACACCAACCCACACACACAGACACACACACATACGCACGCACGCACGCACGCACGCACGCACGCACGCACGCACGCACGCACGCACAGACACACACACATATACACATACACACCAACCCACACACACAGACACACACACATACGCACGCACGCACGCACGCACGCACGCACGCACGCACGCACGCACGCACGCACGCACAGACACACACACATATACACACACCAACCCCCACACACATAGACACACACACACACGCACGCACGCACGCACGCACGCACGCACGCACGCACGCACGCACGCACGCACAGACACACACACATATACACATACACACCAACCCACACACATAGACACACACACACACGCACGCACGCACGCACGCACGCACGCACGCACGCACGCACGCACGCACGCACGCACGCACAGACACACACACACACACACACCCACCCACCCACCACCAACACACACACACACACACACACACACACACACACACACACTAAAGAGGGGACACCACCCTAAAGGAACAATGGAGAGAAGGTGAGAAAAAGTGCGATAAAACATGAATTCATGATATAAATAAACAAGAATACGTTGAAAAAGAAAACACATTTCTACCTCGTATCAACCTCTGTGAAATAGTTCTTATATGCCTCTCCACTAAAAGATAACATATGAGCTTCATTAGGTTATTTCAGTTATATAAACAAGCTCTTTTATTAAAACCAGCTCCGCTCTATCATGTGTCTGAAACGTTGTGAGTGCACGTTGAAGAGTGCTCTTCTGTTGTGAGGAAGACCGCAGGTTCCAGTTAAAGGACACTTCTTGATCTCTGTTATCTGCATTTGATTTTTTTTTTGTGTACAATATCTGTTGTGTGCACAGCTTTCACATGTTCTTCTGATGGATTCAGTTCGCCTTAAAACTAAGTAAGTATTCATTGGCCTCATGCAGCAAGCAATATAAGAACAAATGTCCTCTTATTTTTAGTTTTTATGCATTGATTTTGGGGATTGTTTTCTTATGCCTACTCTTTTCTTAGGTTAGGCAATCACACACCTTTCAATCTTAAGTACGGATATATATGGATAAATTACACTTTGATTACTCTGCACAAGCTTTTTTAATGATTTCCAGGTAACGTAATGCATAAATAATTGATCATTTTGCACGGCTAAGTATTCCTTTAAGGGTACCAAGATGCCAGTGGGAAGTATTGGAGTACAAATACTTTGTTCCTGTATCGGTACTTTACTCCACTACTTATTTTTCTGACGACTTTTTACTTTGACTTCTTACATTTTTGAACACAAATACCTGTACTTTCTACTTCTTACATTTTGAACACAAATACCTGAACTTTCTACTTCTTACATGTTGAACACAAATACCTGAACTTTCTACTTCTTACATTTCTAACACAAATACCTGTACTTTCTACTTCTTACATGTTGAACCCAAATACCTGTACTTTCTACTTCTTTCCATGTTGAACCCAAATACCTGTACTTTCTACTTCTTCCATGTTCCAAACAGGCTGGTTCCTTTAGTCTGAATGTGTGTTTGGTGGCGTGATCATTATTATTTAGAGTCATTGCGTGCCTATTGATTTGAACACGATCCGTGTATCCATCATTTCCTGGTCTTCTCTAAAGAAGAGGGACCAATGAAAACGTTGTCATGTTGCCGTTGTTCAGCATGGAAACATTCATTAGCTAACAATGACATTATTGTTCTATTAATATAAAGGGAGGTCAGGTACTCTTTAAAACAGATGGTAGTTATGGGTACTTTTTACTGAAGTACATTTCAAAGCCCTCTTTACTTTTACTTGAGTAAAGAAGTGTAGTCAGTACTTCTACATTTACCAGAGTATTTTTAAACATGAGTATCTGTACTTCTACTTGAGTAAAGGATGTGTGTACTTTTGCCATCTCTGCAAGATGCTAATTGTTGTCTCATAAACGACCCGATCATGTCATCATCTTCCTTCAGCATTAATCAAATCTGGCAGTTTAATACCTTTGACCTCCAATAATTATCTGACAGCTGGAGGAACACTGAACTGTAATCCAGTAAATCACTCTGTGAGGAAGGTGGAGTCGTCAGGAAAACCAGTTGCAATGATCCGCATCCCCAAACCCAGCGGGACAAAGCATTCCTACATCGCATTAGTTTGAATAAAGACGGAGAAGAAATGCTGCCTGATTTATCTGCGACGCACTGAAACCACACTGTATCCCAAATCAATCCCACATGCAGCTTTGTAACTGGAATGCTAACAGTTTTAGAGCTGTGGAAGGCTGGGAATGTGTGGAAGAAAACATGGAACAATAACATGGGATCTTCCAGGAAAAAGGAAGACATTGGCATAATTGTACAACCTTTATGTGAGGCATCAGTCCTTGTTATTCACAGCTGGATCTTTTTATTATCATCTAGGAAGAGCTGGGAAGTAACTAAGTACATTTACTCATTTGAGGGCTACTCTGTACTTCAACTCCACTTCAGTTCAGAGGTAAATGGCTTACTTTGACTCCCCTACATGTATTTAATCCCCTTAGTTACTTTACAGATGTGGATGAATGATGTGAATTATAATCAAGTGTTAAATCAGACTTTAGTTCCACCTGGAGTAAATCCACAAGCTACCCTGCAGTACACAAAGCCATTCAAACTAGCTGCACCTTTACCAGCTTTGAGAACACTTTCATGATCAATCATTATAAAACATATCATATGTATTATTCTGAAATGGACCAATCTGCACAATGACTACTTTTACTGTCGCTACTTTCACTATATTTTGATGATAATACTTTTCTACTTTTACTTGAGGAACATTTTGAATGCAGGACTTTTACTGAAACAGAGTATTCCTACACTCTGGTACTTCTACTTTTACTCAAGTACAAGATCTGAGTACTTCTACTTTTACTCAAGTACAAGATCTGAGTACTTCTACTTTTACACAAGTACAAGATCTGAGTACTTCTACTTTTACTCAAGTACAAGATCTGAGTACTTCTACTTTTACTCAAGTACAAGATCTGAGTACTTCTACTTTTACTCAAGTAGAAGATCTGAGTACTTCTACTTTTACACAAGTACAACATCTGAGTACTTCTCCCACCTCTGCATCTAGGCTAGCAAAGAAACGGTAAATGTAAGATTTGTTGACACTTAATGATTCCCATGTGGAACGTTATCCATCCAAGTGAAGAACAGTACCAGGATACAGCAAACAAAACAAAAAATAAAGAAAATGGCACAGAAAAAAGGAAATTGACAAACCATACCTAGCTGTAGGCATGTACTGAGACTAGATGCAGAGTGTGTATGAGGATAAATTGTGCAACAAAGTATTAAATATGTATTCGCCATATGTGCAGTTATTCAAGAGTCTTGTTGTTATACTGCAGAAAAGATTGGATAATGAGTTACAGACTTCCATTTTGGGAGAGCACAGGGACTATTAACCTTGAATACAAGCCACACACACACACACACACACACACACCTACACACACACGTCAAAATAGAAATCCCACGCCTTGCGGAAGGAAATAGCAGATATATAATGGAGCGCAGATGAGGATGATAATGAAATCTGGCTACGTTTGCAGAGGCGGATATTTTTCTTGGATTTTAAAGTTGATGATAGCGATCTTTAATAAGCCTGTAAATGTGTTAGGCCTCTTAGTTTGTTGAGTCTTTGGATAATCATAATTGAGGAGGAAATGTCCCTCTTCCTAAATTTGATTTAGTAATTCCTCATTGTTTGGATATATTACTGTGACAGTTTGTTTAAAATAAAAAATATCGTTATACATTTCCTCATCTAATCATGTCTGTTTTTGTTGTTTCCTCAAATTACTTTATGTGCTCCCATCAACTCCAAATATTGAGAATGATTTGCAGTAATGTCTGTATAGGTAAGGAGCAAACTGGTTGGTAATAAAGTGCTGCTGTAATAAATCCTAAAACCGGAAATGAGTCAGCATTTTTGTCCTTCTTGTTCCCTTATCTTGTTTTTTTACATGTGTTTTTAGTAAGATGCCTCATAAAGGGACTACAAGCTTATACGTCTTATTTTACTAAATAAAAAATGCTTTTAAATTCCCTAATTATACAGTTTTAACGTGTCTTAAAAAAGTAGCTAACAACTGCTATTAGCTAGGTAGCTAACTAGGGCTAGATTAGCAGTAGCAGATCATTACAGACGGCTCAATTAACCCTTTGAAATTAACAGTGGCTTTTCGGCATCAGTATAGAGGTAATGTACGTGACTTAAATAGTGAGAAAACCCCACATGTATGCCTTTAATTGTTATAGTGCTGAGTGTATTCAGAGGGCTGAATTGTTGCTGGTCGCGCAACTGTTGCTACGTAGCCAAGATGGCGGTTCTTGAGTGTGAGAAAACAGCTTTTCACACTCAAAAGTTATGACAGCACCATCCGGGCAATTATACTGCATTTAGCCATACTTTAATTACAGAAGTACACAATTTCAGACACAGAAACTGCCTGCCTTTATTCAGTAACAACCAAATACTGCTTGCCTCTTATTAAGGAAGGGATGTTTTCATTCTGACTGTGAGAGGGGGGTAGAAAAGCTGCAGGTCAGGGCCGTGCTAAAGGAGAGGAAACCTCCCTGAGTGTTGAGTGCTGAGGGTCAGAGGACAAGGTCTCTGTAAAATAAAGTGTGAGAGAAATACTAAATTCACAGTGAGAGCAGCGGGAGAAACACACGGTTGTGATGAAGAGTTAGACATGAGGAGTTAGACATGTTGTTGGAAGCAGCGTCTGGCTTTCTCCCAGAGAATGTTTGGGAGAGCTTCAGGTTGTGACTGTAAAATGAAAGATAAAAAAGCTGCATATTGCAGAAGTTGGACTTGATAACACGAGCTATCAATCACACACATACACACACACACACACACACACACACACACACACACACACACACACACACACAAGTGTTTGGCCTGAGGGTGAGGGGGAGGTTATGAGCAGATTTATGACTTAAAGTGAGTTTCATGTTGTCAAGTGGAAAAGTTACCAATCAAAAAATGAACCGATTACAAACTTACTTTAACAGATGTTGAATAAAGTAAAAAGGTGAGCATTTCCTACATTTTAACCTCACTACAGAGAAACTCCTGAACATGGCCGTCTTAATTTTATCATAGAAATGCTAATATTATCTTCTAAATATGTTTTTAAACCAGGTTAATATACTGTAAGTGGGATTACAAAATATATTTTCCCATGAAGTCAAACTTTTAAAAGTATAGAATATTATATTATTATTATTATATTTTGCACTTTTCTATAATGTATGAAAACAGCTCTTGCAAAATAACTCAACTCGAGTTTGACAGGCAAATGAAATTAGTAACCGTATGATTATTAGGTTAAATAACATGTTATATTTGTTATTTAAACCATTTCTATGTGAGTGACATCTTAAATAGATTCACCTAAAATGCCCTCTTTAAGCGTCTGCAGCAGGAAGCAGTGTAACTCTGCTAAATCTAATAAGAGTTAGGTTATTACTTTATTAGTCTCGCTTTCCCTCTCCAATTAAGTGGTTAGGATGATGTTATTGGATAAGGAGTTTTTCTACAACTTGTTTTGCTTTCTCTACCGGAGTCCATTCTGGTGACGTTACTTCTTCCTCAGCGAGATCCCAACCTGTCGGAAAACTAAATACCACTAAAACAATAATGGGATATTACGAAACACCATCTTTCCCAAGACATGTCCATCTTAAAGGACAGAGAACAAGGTCGATGTGATTGCTCTTATATCCCATAATTGAAGTCGTTTTAAAATTGGGCCAGTTTTTAATGTTTTATAACAGTTTCTTGCAAGAGAATGTTGTAAGATGTGCACGTAACTTTACAGAGCCCAGGTGTTTAATAGTCTTAATATAGTTTAATAATAGTTTAATATTTTCAATAACAAACTGAAAACCATCCTGTTTACACAGCACTTCGGCCAATAATTAAAAATCTCTCTTTTGTACGTAACACTTATAAATGTTGGCTAATTGGAAGCTAATGAACCTGCAGGATTCTTGCTATTTTGAGTTTGTATCTTATTGGTTGATTGCATTAATTGGATGTCACATTGGATAAAAGTTTAAGCTAAATGAAATGTAATGTAAATCAATGTTGTGTGTCGATCGTTGCTCGTTAGCCACACAGAAAACTATCAGCTAACTTTGTCGATTGTAAGTAACAGTCACATGAATTTGCAGCTTCACAATCCTCAAAAAAGTATCTCTGAATAACCCCCTCTCTTTAATCTGGAGGAGTTCTTGACTGTATCCCCCTCACACCACACCTGTTTCTGTAAAACCTTCCTCCCGCAGTCCGATCTGACCACTGCCGGCCTCCAGGGAAGGAGAAGCGGAAACGTTTCCAGTAAAGAATTCAAAAAACTCCAAATATCCTCAGCACTTGAGAGGAGGCTATCACAACCACAAACATCCCTTATGTGTAAGAAACCTGGGCAGACTGAGCAGATCTGTCTCTGCTCTCTCGTGTTACGCTGCATGAATATGTATGCACATGCTCTCCGACTCACCGGTAGATAAACGCCCGCGAGCCACGTGTGATATTTTCATTTACTGTACAGACGCATGATTCTGTTCCACTGACAGAGAGGGCAAAAGTACACACATCCTTTACTCAAGTAGAAGTACACATACTCGTGTTTAAAAATACTCTGGTAAAAGTAGAAGTACTGACTAAACTTCTTTACTCAAGTAAAAGTAAAGAAGTATGGGTTTGAAATGTACTTCAGTAAAAAGTACCCATAACTAGAAGCTGTTTTAAAGAGTACTGACCTCCCTTTATATTAATAGAACAATAATGTCATTGTTAGCTAATGAATGTTCCATGCTGAACAACGGCAACATGACAACGTTTTCATTGGTCCCTCTTCTTTAGAGAAGACCAGGAAATGATGGATACACGGATCGTGTTCAAATCAATAGGCACGCAATGACTCTAAATAATAATGATCACGCCACCAAACACCACATTCAGACTAAAGGAACCAGCCTGTTTGGAAAATGTAAGAAGTAGAAAGTAAGGTATTTGTGTTCAACATGTAAGAAGTAGAAAGTACAGGTATTTGGGTTCAAAATGTAAGAAGTAGAAAGTACAGGTATTTGTGTTCAAAATGTAAGAAATCAAAGTAAAAAGTCGTCAGAAAAATAAGTAGTGGAGTAAAGTACTGATACCAGAAAAATGTACTTAAGTACAGTAACAAAGTATTTGTACTCCACTACTTCCCACCTCTGCCCACTGAGGTGATGTTTTCAGTGAGGAAGGGAAGGAGGTACAGTGAGTGGCTCGCTCTGTTTGAACGGTGCATTCCACAGTCAGGCTTTAGAAAAACATTCCCTTCATGCACAGCTACTGGTACAAATAAC
>CM062274.1:31782282-31807282 GCA_031216635.1 Dissostichus eleginoides
ATATCAAACAATGCTTTAAAATCAGTTATCTCACATCTTAAACTCTCAAAGCCAAAGTGTTGCAGACAGAAACTGATGTTGGCCTTAAAAAATCCTCAAAATGATGAATATGCTTAAGAGCAGCTCTTAAAATGAGTAGTTAAAAGTGGACATGTTGGTATTGCCCTAAGGAGGAGGAGTGTTTGACCTTAACTTGACCTCCAGTGTGCTGAGTCAGCATGACTGTGAACAGAGTAAAGTAGAGCGCACTGTAAAAGCTCCATTATTGCTGATCGTGCAACATTTTACAACTGATCCAAAGATTGAGAGTCATCAAGTCTGATAAGAGCGTCCTCAGTCGGACCGCTGTGTGTGTGTGTGTGTGTGTGTGTGTGTGTGTGTGTGTGTGTGTGTGTGTGTGTGAAAAACTGGTCTTTTAAATCCCTTTTTTCAAAACCCACTTTTCAGGAAATTGTGTGGATTTTAAAATGTTTTAGAACTTTCTGATTGTAATTAATGTGATCATTGTTAATTTTGTCAATACGGTACATTGTTCTATATATCTTTTGTTAATATTTTTTTAACAAGGGGAAAATGACTTAATGACTAATAATAAACTATGTATTTACCTTTATTGCCCATGCATGTTCCATATAAAAATGTACGCAAAAACAGGTGAGTAAAACACTTTCTGTTGGCCTCAATGTAATTTAAACTTTAATCAATATTTCTATACATGTCTACACACACACACACACACACACACACACACACACACAAACATGTATACATCACTTCAGGGGACATTACATTGACTTACATGCATTTCCTGGAGACTTATCCTAACCTTAACCATAACCAACACATGCCTAACCCTTACCCTTACCCTTACCCTTACCCTTACCCTTACCCTGACCCTAACCAAGTCTTCACACTAAAATTAATGATTCCCCTCATGGGGACCTCCATTATGTCCCCATAAGGGAGGCGAGTCCCCACACGTGACTGTGTAAACAGATGTAGGTCCCCACAAGTATAGTAATGCTAGGCCACACAAACACACACACACACACACACAACACACACACACACACACTTAGAGATAGACAAACACACTGTCTGACTCTGATAGAGGTGAGCAGCTTTTGATGAAGCGTGCTGCCATGGAGACGCGGCAGGAAGCTAAGCGTGGCGAGCGTGTGTGTGTGGATCTTACACTGATAGTAGCTAAGGAAACACAGTCACATAGGAGCTGCCATATGGACGGATTCACATAAAAGCTTCACATCACCAGCGCTGTCCAATCAAATCCTTTTAATAAACCAACAATTCTCCATCGAGCTGGTGACATTTCACACACTGTTGATGTAGATCGAATCAATAGTTCATCAGTGCTGAGCACACATAACATATATCTACTTTAAAGAGTCCTCTCCTGCTGATTTTCAGGTGTATATCAGTATGTAGTGTCTCTACTTTAAAGAGTCCTCTCCTGCTGATGTTCAGGTGTATATCAGTATGTAGTGTCTCTACCTTAAAGAGTCCTCTCCTGCTGATGTTCAGGTGTATATCAGTATGTAGTGTCTCTACTTTAAAGAGTCCTCTCCTGCTGATGTTCAGGTGTATATCAGTATTATGATTCAACAACTTGAACACAGTCCATGTTGAGATAAGCTCTGTCTGTCTCTTTAACACACACACACACACACACACACACACACACACACACACACACACACACACACACACACACACCAGGGGCAGTGCATTGATTTACAGTAAGGGTAGTTGCATCAGGGTACATGGAAAATCAAATCAGGTGGAGGGAAACGACTGTGTTAAGGACACACTAATGAGATATAGAGCGCAGAGTAACAAAGACAAACATGGCCTCAGCGCCTCTTTCTTCCCTCCTTCTTTGTTTGCTTTTTGCTCTCCATTCAACCACTCAGGAGCAAAGAGAAACTGCATTACAGAAATCCCCCAGGCTGAGATTAGCATCTGTAGCCGCTAATGCTGCAGAGCAGAGGGAAGTCTGTGAGGAGTGACAGGGAGGAAACACAGTGAGGGCTTTCTGCTGAACAATACCCTGAAACACTACAAAGAAGCTGTAGTTCAGAGGGTTTAAACGCAGCCATAAAACACGTCTTCTAGCTGCTGCAATTAAACTGCCACTTCAAATTACTATCAATCTGTTAGAGCAAATGATATTGATTTTACGGCCTAATTTGAGGAGGAGTTTAAGGGTTGTTGTAGGGAGTATTACCACTTGTTGGGAACAGACACACAGTTATTCATATCTAGAAATAAGGCGTTATTAAACCACATCCTGCAATAAATCCTCCCTGGGATTGTTGAGTAAAGGTGTGGCTAATAAACCGGTAACTTGTTGAGTGTAATATCTTTCTATGTGTCCTAAGCAGCCTTGGTGATCCATGCTAAAATCCATATGAGTTAAAGACGTTTGGAGATGTACTATTAATGAATATTTGATGTCTCAACAAATATATGTTTAAAGATCAAACATTGCTGGATCAAAATGAGAAGAAATACTGGTTTTTCCATCTTGCTGAGTGTTATATGAGATGATAAATGCTCCTCTCAATTATGTATAATATGAAGCAGCTGGTTAGCTTAGCTTAGCTTAGCATACTGAAAAAGGAGGAAACCGCGAGCTTAGCTTTGTCCAGAAGTCCCAAAAACCACCTACCATCATCCCTAATAATCAATATGTTATGTCTAAGCTGTATAAAAAAGGGAAATGCGCAAATATACATGATTATTTTTGGGACTTGAAGTGTTGTTGTAACTGCCAGTAAAACATTGCAGTAAAGGTGCAAACTGTTATACAGCATGCACTTATTTTTAAACCGTTGTCGTTTAATTGAGACAGCACGTTACGTTATCAGGCTTTTAATTGGAGTCGCTTGAGTAGAGCCTGAATTAAATTAATTGTGGCTTTTTTTGGAAAATGTACAGTCAAGTTTTCCTGCCATGGTTTTGCACACACACATGAATCTCTATTCTTAAATAAGTATGGATGCTGTATTTGTTGTGGTATGTTGTGATGTTTTTGTTTTGATGGCACCTTTTAAAAGGGATAAGCTTTTCTTTCTTTCATTGTACGTGTATAACGACATTAAATGATTCTATTCTATTCTATTCTCTATTATGTGACGGCTCAAACTCTGGATCACTTCTGGAAATAATCATAACTAACTTAAAAAATACAACTGAAGAGCACAGAAGTGATCACAGCCAAAGTTTAGAGTAGTAGAATATCATCTGCAATCCAAGAAAAGAACACATATAGACAGTGATTGTGCTGTTATGTTAGATCAGGGGTGTCCAAACTACGGCCCGGGGGCCAAATGCGGCCCATTTCTAATGGAATATGGCCCACAAATGAAAAAAAGGTTTGGACACCCTGTGTTTGTTGTTTGTTTTCCATGTATTGTGTCTTGATATTTGTCTATGTAGATTTTACACATGGAGCTGCTGTGATGCAAAAAGGATTAAAGTATTATCGTATCGTATCGTATTTAGATGGCTGTGAGACTCACGTTGACATAATGCACCAGGCTCTCCTGCTCGTTGACTTTGTAGGTCTGGATGCCGTACTCTTTGGCCAATCGGAGGATGCGGTTCTGAGTCGGTCCGATGTAAGCCCCGCCCAGATCGACCCATTTTGTCTCCTTATTCTGGAAAACAAAAATAAAGAAAAACACATCACAACTGTGGTCGGAATGTATTTATCAAACGTGAATAAAGAATGAATCATTCGATTGTCTTTGTTGTATTTTATTCTTGCACGAAGTTCAGTCAATCGTACAGAGAGCATACAGTCTGCAGAGTGAAAGAGTCGAGTTTGGGTTTCATATTTAAACACAGAGAGAGGAGAAAGGAGGGGTGAAGCTTGGCGATAATACAGTTTAGGGAGGCGGTATCAGGATGTTCTCAGTTCACAGAAGGTGAAGGTCATACTGTTGGTGCACAGAGAGTGTAACTAACAACACTGCAACAAATGTTCTCAATAAGGACTTTTCCCAAGCTTAGCTAAGAAATGAAAGTAGTAAATATAGATAAACATTAGCCAGCAAGAATCACAGTGTTATTCTAAAAGTAAGTAAGTGAGTATAATATGTTTCTATTACAACAACGTAACCAGGCGAATCAGAAAGTCCGCTCAAGTAACAGATCATGCTGAATAGTACACTGGAAAAAATGCTGCTCCAAAAACACGTTAAACAATAATGAAATCAAGCTGTTTTCACTTGAAATAAGTAAAAACATCTGCCAATAGAACAAGTGAGAATGTGCTTGGTAAGATTTCTTGAAATAAGAAGGGATATTTAGATAAATCAGATCTTGTAATTATCTGGAGAACTCATTCTGAACCATATTTCACCAGAATCAGGACATGTTGTTACAAAATAAGCCGCAAATACTCAAACGTGTTCTGTTTTCTGATGTTAGTTGGTGTTTTTCTAATAAATATGTAAAAATATATGTGTTTCATCTGAGATACAACTCAAAATAAGATGTTTTGACTTAACAAGATGATGCATTGTCTAAAAACAAGACCTGATATCTCACTGCAGTGTTACTTCTGAAGTTATTGTGTCTTATATCAGAGACATATTCTGAGTAGATATTAGACACAGATACTGGGCAAGATTGAGAGTTTTTGTAGTGTATTGTAGTCTATTGTCTGTAACTAACCCTAACCCTAATCTCAGCGACATCCCTGTTTAAACAAATATTCAAAATAACTACTTCCCTAAAGTCCCGTTTATTAACACCATCTGTGTTAGTGTGAGCTCTCCATCTCTTACCCGCACAGTGAACGTTCGTCCCCCGACCCGATCTCTGGCCTCCAGAACAACAGGAGTCAGTCCATTGGCTTTCAACAGCTTTGCTGCACTCAAACCTGCAGAAGTAAAAACAGAGTTAAATAAAACGCACACAACACACCTCCTGCATTACAAGGGCAAGAGTACACTTGTGTAATAATCAGGCATGGTGGTCATGAAGTCATGTTTGTTTTAAATGTGAAATATGTGCAACTGTTGGAGAGGTGTAACTCCTTTCTTTAGTCTTAATTCTGTGTGTAGTGTTCCCACGGTAAAGCTGCTAAGAAGAAAAGGGGGTTAACAATGTTTGCCTCAGTGCCACACCTTTCTTTAAAGAAGCTTTTATTAATTTCTTTGTTTACTTTAAGATAGAGAAGATGGAGGAAGGGGATTACTTTGAAAATCTTACTAGAAAGATGAAGATCAACATTGGATTTCTGTATAAAAGCCAATCATGTTTCTGTGGTACCATCAATAGTCGCATCAGTGCATGTTTTGCCATCCTATTATATACAATTGATGCCATTACCTGCGCTCGGCTGAAAAGGTCAGTGTCTGTTTGCAAATAAAAAGAGAGAATAACACGACACTAAAGGATAATTGCACACATAAGGAAATGCATTTTCCATGAGCTAAAGGTCCACTATTTTATTATCGTGTGCACCCTTTTGTACTTTCAGTCATTTTGCGTGACATCGAACTGCAAAGAAAGCTATTCATGTGAGGCATGACATATGATTTTAAACATGTTTTTTCTCACTATTACAACACCTACTGATTGCAGCACATATCCCCTATCGATTGTTGATCATTAACACTTCTGTAACACTGTATTAAGCTGCAGGTGTCGTGCTGAATCAATGCAATATAATGAATATTTTACCTTTATGAATGCACAGTTATATATGACTGGTAATGCATTGAGGACAAATGTTGTGGTGCAGGTAGCAAAAAAAGAGCCATATTTGAAATATATTTAAATGATTCAAGTTAGAAGAACCGATTCAGTGGAAAGAGTTGCTGAGCACATGACTATATTCCAGGAACTAGACACCACCCTTTTACACATGGGATCAAGTGTCACCCCTTATGTTGTGTTCGGGTCTCCCGTGACCCGTTTCAAGTTAAAATTATATAATAACCGCTCTAGTTCTTTGTATCGGAACAAGGCTTCATGATATCCTCCACAACAGCCAAGTCTGAAGGTCTTTAAAAAGAAAAGTGTATAATTTGGTGTTCGGGTCTGGGGAGACCGAGCAGCATTGTTGTGGGTGACTCGGGGTCAAATTTGGCCCAATCAAGATTCATCTTTGACTTTAGACACCCCTCCCCCAACCCCTTCATCAACTGTAACAATAATTTTTCGCAACATGCACCTGGTCTCCCCTCCCTCTGCCCCCCCACCCCCCACGGAACTCCACCTTTCACAAAGAATAGTACACTAACACTTGAACCTGAACACACACATGCACATGTGCAATATGTGGTGTAATGTGTTTTGGGGCCATAGAATACAATTAGAATAGAATAGAATAGAATACAATCGTTTAATGTCATTATACAGGTACAATGAGATAAATAAATGCTTCTCCCTTTCAAGGGTGCCATCAATACAAAAAAAAAAAAAAAATCACAACATAAGACAACAAATACACGCAGCATACATACTTAGGAATAAGGAATAAAGTGCAGTAATTATTTCCAGGAGTATCAAAATAAAATCTATAATGTCTATAATGTAATAAATAATAATAGTAGGTATGTATTTATAATAATGATAGTAATGATATATATGTATATGTACAGAGTCACATTTATTTTACATGCAGGATGATTATGGGGTATGACTTTCAGGTGTTAAGAGCAATGATGGCTCTCGGGAAAAAACTGTCTTTGAGTCTGTTTGTTTTGGAATTGATACAACTGTAGCGCCTGCCGGAGGGCAGCAGGTTGAACAGGTGAAAGCCGGGGTGTGAACTGTCCTTAACAATGTTTTTGGCTCTACTGAGGCAGCGGGAGGTGTAAATGTCCATCAGGGAGGGGAGAGGGCATCCGATGATCCTCTGTGCTGCTTTTACGACTCTCTGAAGCCTCATCCTGTCGGCCTCAGTGCAGCTGGCGTACCACACTGTGATGCAGTATGTCAATAGGCTCTCAATGGTAGAGCGGTAGAAGGTCACCAGCAGCTTAGTGGCCAAGTTGTTCTTCCTGAGCACCCTCAGGAAGTGCAGACGCTGCTGGGCCTTCTTGATGACAGCTGTGGTGTTGTCCTTCCAGGTAAGGTTGTTGGTGATGAGGACGCAGAGGAACTTGAAGGTGTGGACCCTCTCCACACACTCGCCGTTAATGTCGAGGGGAGCGAGGTCAGTAGTATTCCTCCTGAAGTCTACGATGATCTCTTTGGTTTTTGTGGGGTTCAGTGCCAGGTTGTTCCCTGAACACCACGCTGAGAGCTTCAGTACCTCACTCCTGTAGGCCGACTCGTCTCCTCCTGAGATAAGCCCCACCACAGTGGTGTCGTCAGCAAACTTGACGATGATGTTCTCTGGGTGGGCTGGACTCGATCGTGGGTGTAGAGCGAGTACAGGAGAGGGCTCAGCACACAGGACTGAGGAGAGCCGGTTCTGAGAGTTTGGGTGGAGGAGTGATGGGGGCCAAGTCTCACACGCTGGGGGCGGTTAGTGAGGAAATCTTTGATCCAGGAACAGGTGGGTGGGGGAAGGCCTAGGTTTGATAGTTTGCAAACTAGAATGTCCGGGATGATTGTGTTGAACGCTGAGCTGTAGTCAATAAAGAGCAATCTGACTAGCTCCCACGATGCTCCAGGTGGCTCAGTGCAGAGTGGAGAGCTATGGCATCTTCAGTGGATCTATTTGCTCTGTAGGCAAACTGGTGTGGGTCGAGGGTGGGGGGAAGGCAGGCCTTTATGTGATGTAATACCAGCCTCTCAAAACACTTCATGATCACAGGTGTGAGTGCAATGGGGCGGTAGACATTAAGGCTGTCTGTGGTTGCTTTCTTAGGAACAGGAATGATAGTGGCAGTTTTAAGGCAAGGTGGGATAACAGCGAGTTTCAGGGAGAGATTAAAATGCTGGTGAAGACCTGTGAGAGCTGGTTGGCACACGCTCTGAGCACCTTCCCAGGTACTCCATCTGGACCAGCAGCCTTCCTGGGGTTCACTGCTTTGAGCACCCGTCTCACATCATGCTCCTCCACAGTAAGTGGGGGGGTGCTGGAGGCGGCTGGGGGCTGGGGCGAACATTTACAACAGATTGTACGGTTATGAATGCATAATAAGTTAGTTATGATGTAGTTAAAACAATATTGGATGATAGTCATTATTTTTGAGTGTTTTGGACTGAAATAAATCATGGGTCAAAATTGACCGCGAACACCATGAACGGTAACAGCTTTCGAACACAACACAACGGTTAACAAGACAGTTTGCTTTCAGAGGAGCTGCACAATCTCTGCTAATGACACCAGGAATCACAATAGTACTATATTGTTATTGTTGAGAGATATTAAACCCAACATAAAGGGGCGTAGAGCGTTATTAAAAAAGACTTCTGAGATAAATAGTTTTCAAAAAGCATGGATTTACTTGAATCAAAACAAAAGAACCAATTATTACTACTCGCCAGGAACTAGACACCACCCTTTCTTCACATGAAATCAAGTGTTTCTAACAAGACAGTGTGCTTTCAGAGAAGCTGCACAATCTCTGCTATAGTGACACAAGGATTCACAATAGTACTATATTGTTATTTCGAGGAGGGAATAAACCAACCCTAAAGGGGCGGTCAGTGCTTTCAAAAAAGACTTCTGAGAGGAATAGTTTTCTAAAAGCATGGGTTTACTTCAATCAAAACAAAGGAACCGATTCTGTGGAGTCAGTCTGCACATCACTAGTCTCCAAGAACTAGACACCACCCTTATTCATGAAATCAAGTGTTTGTAACAAGACAGTGTGCGTTCAGAGAAGTTCCACAATCTCTGCTAGTGACACCAGGAATCACAATAGTACTATGTTGTTATTTTTTAGAGATATTTAACCCACCCAAGGGCGGACAGCGCTCTCAAGAAAGACTTCTGACAGAAATCACTACTCTCCAAAAACTACACTCCAGGAACTAGACACCACCCTTGTTCATGAAATCAAGTGTTTCTAACAAGACAGTGCTTTCTAAGGAAGCTTCACCATGATCAGAGTATTACTACACTGTTATTGTTGCAACTAAAATAAATCCACCTTGATAGCTCGGTATTACCATGCAGTTCTACACTAACTGATGCAGGACTCACAGTCACATGCATGATGTAAGCAGCCTTACATCACCTGAGCTGCTCAGAGTACAACAACATATGCTGAAGCAGACGTGCATGATTCACAGCGTGATACATCGATTCTAATTGGCTCAGAGACACATTAAAAACAAGCATTTACAGAAAGACTTCCACATGTAACCCGTAATAATCCACGACCCCCCTCCCGTCTGAACGTTATGTGACACAAAGTATGCTGTGACTTATTAGCTGTTACTTAACAGGCTGAGATACAGCGGTGCACGCAGGGTGTGTGTGTGTGTGTGTGTGTGTGTGTATGTGTGTATATATGTGTGTCTGGAGGGGCTTACGGAAGAGGCGGAGAAAAACGGATGTAGAAAGAAAACGCTGAATCCAGTCTGATAAAGTCTCTTTATATTCAACCAGAAAACAGCTTCAGTGCAACAGCTGTCAGCTCACCTTACACACAGCGCGTGCACATTACATTCAATGTGTGTGCGTGTGTGTGTGTGTGGTTGTGTGTGTGGATCTGTGTGTACCCTGCAGAGAGAGAGGAAAGAAGTTTTTGTGATATTGCACCAACCTGATATTCCTCCGCCGACCACCACCACATCGTAGGTGTTGCTGGCTGCTGTCATGGTGCCGTGTGTGTGTCTGAGTTTGTGAGTGTGTTTCTGCGCAGGACCACCCCTCCTTACACGCAGATCACGCAACTGCGTGGGGCCTCACCTCGCGGAGGGGGCCTCACCTCGCGGAGGGGGCCTCATCTCGCGGAGGGGGCCTCACCTCGCGGAGGGGGGCTCATCCGAAGCTAAATACGGCGCACCTTTATGCGCGTACCACAGTTTCGCCGCTGCGAGGCTCCGGCGCGTGCTCCACTAATAATAATAATGCACTTTATTTTTATTGCACCTATCTTGTACAAAGCAGCCCAAAGTGGTTTACATTCTATTCTATTTTATTTGTATTTTATTGCACTATTTAAAGATGTAAAGCTGACAATAAATTAAAATAGGTTAAAAGAAGACAATTAAAAAATAAAATAAAACATTTGGAAAACAAAAAATACTGTAAAACATGGACATTGATAGTGAGAATTGAAAGTTAACCCAGTTTGCTGTGAAATACTGTAGCAGAAAATAGAATAAAAATTAAAATAATAATACAAAATAAAGTGATAAAGTGATATAGTAAATGTTGGATATAATATACTCCAGCCACTTCATAAGGCAACATCATAGCACCTTTTAAAACAGGGCAATTCACAGTGATTCACAAACATTAAAAAGAGCATTCAGAAATACTGCATGGAGAAACAAAATGTAAAATGGCATTTCAAAACAGTCATTAAAAAGCAAAGAGAATCAAATAAACATAAAAGCTTACATATAGAATAACACAGGTATATAATACATGATTACAAGTTACAGTGCAGTGTGAGATATGAATGGTTCAATTAAAAGAAAAGTCTTCAGCCTGGATTTCAAAGGACCTGCAGGTTTCTGGGAGTTAGTTCCAGATATTTGGAGCATAGTAACTGAACACTGCTTCTCCATGTTTAGTAAGGATAACATGTCATACTTGAAATGATAGAAACACTCAAAGGTGGTGCAACATGTAAACCACACTTTGATGTTTCATTATTACCACTTTACTCATGCTTTCTTCAAAAGTGTTACACTTTGTTCTATAGTTTTCTGTGCATCTAAAGTGTCTGTGTTTCCTCCAGATGGAGTTTCTCTCCCACATAAAAGGGCTCCTTTAAATCAAACACACAGTAGGTGAAAAGAAATAAGTGCAAATATGGAAAATGGCATATTAGGGCCCCTTTAAAGTCGCTGCTGCCCTCTGCTGACGGGACACACACACACCTTGAAGTTCTAACTAAGACATTGAAATTCACTCTTGGCTTCCTTTATAGACTTAAATGTTGTTTTTCAACTTCTTCCCGTAAAAGGTTGGTCTCTGGATTATTCCTGTCCCGGCTGGACTACGGTGATACCATCTATAGATTAGCCTGTCCCTCTGTTTTGGCCCAACTTGACCCACTCTACCATGCTGCACTGCGATACATATCAAAGGCACCCTATAGGACTCATCATTGCACACTGTATAGCCTAACTGGATGGTCCTCACTTAGTATGCGTAGGATGCAGCATTGGTTTTTATTAATGTATAAAGCCATTTTAGGTAAGCTTCCACTGTACATATGTGCCAGATTTGTTCCAGTTTGTGACTCTTACAACCTCAGATCCAGTGCCTGGATACGGGTCCAGGTTCCTGCTGTGCGGACTGAGGCTGGAAAAAGAGATTATGGTCCTTGTTCTTGGAATGACCTTCAATCAAGCCTCAAACTGATGGCACTTGTCCCTATAGCCTGTTTAAATTGAAGTTGTCTGACGTCCTTACCACCAGCTGCTCTTGCAGTAATAAGTAGTACCTTTCTTACGGTCCCTAATGTGCTCAATGTAGTGACTGCTTTTCGTCTTTTGTTTACTTGTGTTCTCTGTATTTTATATGTCTGTGTAATAATGTGTAACGTCCCCATAAGGGAGGCGAGTCCCCACACGTGACTGTGTAAACAGATTTAGATCCCCACAAGTATAGTAATGCTAGGCACACACACACACACACACACACACACACACACACACACACACACACACACACACACACACACCCTGCTGGACCCTCTGCAGTGATATGAAATGTGACACTGTCAATTTGCTTCCCAATCCCTCAGACTGTTGATTGGATTCAGATGGTGGTGTTGTGGGGGCCCGGGGACTCTGGGAGCTGTGGCCTAGGCAACTGGAAACCACAAACACACACACACACACACACACACACACACACACACACACACACACACACACACACACACACACACACACACACACACAACCACAGGTTCCCTCAACGGTGAAATCGTCTGCAATCTCCCGTTAAATGTTCCCACTCCCGGTTAGATTGTTTTCTCGGCTGCAGGACCTCTCCCCTGGGTGCCGGAGTGAATTTCAGAAACTAAGTTCACCCCAAAATATCTGATGGAAAACTGTTTCTGTGGAGGAGCAAAAATGCATGAGTTTACATACTGTAATGCACGCTTGCTTTATTCTTTTCCACAGAGACATAAGTTGCACAGTTTCTCATTACAACAATCTTTTCAGTACTTTGAAAAGTGCTTTATAGATGTCATGTATTAATATAACTTCTAGAAAGGCTTTTTTGTACTTTTGTAATCAAGTTAGCAATAGTGGCATCACAAGATATGAGATATGAAGAATGACTGGAGAGCTGAAGCCCAGCAGGGGGCCTCAGCAGTAATGATTTCATATATCTTTGAGTAAATATAAGAGTATAATTGATAGAAATCTGTTAGGAGCCATTTTATGGGTGTTGTTGGTGTCTCAGTTTACCTTATTTATATGTATAGTTCAATATTATTTTGAACACTTGGTGTCGGGGTTTAGCTGCACCGGGTGTATAAAGGGGTCACAGGTGACAGGAGAGGACGAGGACACAGTGCTCATACCACAACCCTTTGACACCGTGTACTTAAACCTTGGTATGTAAAGCAATACACATCATTCTGAACTGCAGCAAAGACCGGAAATTCCTCTGTTTGTGTCTGCGTCAGGATCACTCTAAACCTCCTGTGAAGTAATGCCAAAGGATATAGAACATTGGAACCGTTAAAATTGCCATTACATGTGTTTTTAATTGAAACTCTTCGATTTGTTTAGTACTTCATGTGACTTAATAACTTATCACCAACTTTTTTCATAATCGATTAATCAAATCGAAGCGTTTAAAATCATTTTTCAAGCAAAAAAAGCTGTTTTTAGCCTCTCTAATGTGGAGATTGGTTGTTCCGTGTCATTAAAGTGAAGATATTTGGATGTAGGACTAACAAAACAAGTTTAACTTGGACTTTGAGGAACTGAGATGGATATTGTTCTGCATTTTCTGCCAACTAAACGTAAATAATCATATCACATTTAGAGTACATCACCAAATACACCATGAGGTCTGCAGCTAAACATGTTATAACTCATCAATAAAGTGAACAGAACAAGAAGAACAACAACAATATACTGAAGAAGGGTTTGCTTGATAATCTTATGCATGAAAACAAATAAAGTCACCACCCATGTTCCAGTCAGGACGTTCTCAGACATTTGGAAAGACTCCTCTCTGCAGCAGGAACACTGTGCGTGTTTTCTTTATGTGACGCCACCTCAGCAAACATGTTGCATAAATCATGACGAAGAGCTGACTCCTCTTCATGCAGACATTTCTCAGGGCCAAAGTGAAATGTCTAACTAGAGCAGGAGCAGGAATCTGAGCAGGATCTCTCAGTAAATCCTGCTCAGGTCCCAGCAGCACAGAACAATAAGTTAGAGAGCCTAAAAGACCATGAGATGGGGAGCAGATATCTCCATCTGTGACTCACTGAGCTGCCGTTAGAGACGGCGGTGTTACCGGCTATCTTCTGCCAGAGAAACACCTACTGTCGAGGCTTCCTTCCTTGTTTTCTATCAAGCCACTAGACGCCTTAAACAGACATTTTGTACTCGTTTTCTTTCCTTTAAATTACTTACAGTTGAAGAGTTGCTTGGCCTCCGATGGTTTGGGTGATATTATGCGATGTGCTCAAAATGAAATAACAAACACACAGAAAAGAGGCCTTTACAATAGTCAAAACAAAGAGGCAAAACTCAAATAAAATAACAAACTACTTAGGTATTCTTTCTTTCTTGAGGCTTATATAACTTAATAACTTAAGGGTAATTGGACGGTTAAAAACTGTGTCTCGACGGCGTCTTTCTAGCAGGTTGCTGCCCATCACTGTCACTTTAGAGTGGGAATTGAGTCTTTTATAGTGTGTTGACTACAGACGTCACGATTAGGTGGCCTTTCTTATCAAAACTAAATACTGGCTCTAACACCTGTTATTAGACGATGACAGGGACAGAAATGTGAACCAGAACCAGGTTTAGTGCCAAATAGGTCTGAATATATAAGGAGTTTGCCTTGGTGCATAATGGTGCTTTCAGAGACACAGTAAGACGAGTGAGGTAGAGCAAATAAGTGCAAATATGGACTGCAGATGGAATTAGCTATGAGATCAAATCTGGCATATATATCTTTTTCTTTTGGATATTATGTATTCTCATGCAAAGTCGTTGTTCAATCAAGACATCATAATAATAGCTGTTGTCTGATATTTTATATAGTCAAATTAGTTGTAATTAATGGCCTTTTATGTTTAATAAAGCAATGACTAAAGCTTTAAGATATTTGTCAGAAGCAAACAATTTAAAGGTCCCATGTCATGGCCATTTCTACTGATCATGATTCCATTGCTGAGGTCTACTAGAATAGATTTACATTGTTCAATGTTCCAAACTCACATTGGTTTCTCATACAGCATCTCTGTATAGTATGTGTATACACTCTCTGTCCTAAACGGCTTGTTGGAGGTCCTGCCCCCCCCCTCCATATGAGCCCACTGTGCTCTGATTGGTCAGCTCGCCCACTCTGTTCTGATGAGTCCACCACCGTTACAGCGGAACATCAGTGATTATGTGTTACAATGGCGTTTGTTAGCAACCAGGAAATGACACCAGTAATGACAAACAGATGAAATGCTGCGTGGGGTCTGGTGCCGTGTTGGCGGACGTTGCGGGGCTCGCTGCTCCGCCCTTTGAGGCTCGCGGAGCGGACAGTGTGAGCTGGATTACTGGTGTCGTTTCCTGGTTGCTGCGTGGGGTCTGTGAGACAGCGAGACATCGCGGAACTCAGCCTGAGCACACACACACACTCACAACCTGAGCACACACACACACACTCACAGCCAGGCTGTGAGTGTGTGTGTGTGTGCTCAGGCTGTGAGTGCACACAGTTCGCCACACACTCACAGCCTGAGAAAAGATAAGGCTGAGTGAATGTTTCTCCGCGATCCCAACTCGTCTATTACCAACGTTCAGGGAGCTCCATGCAAGTCAACGGGACTCCCTGATAGTTGAAAATCGACGCTAAAGGTCCCCCCACTGCGTTTGATAGTGACGCCAAGGGATCCTGGTGTGTGAGGAGCTCCACGGATTGGTCCATTTGGTCGTCGTTACGTCACTTAGACCCGGAAGAAAAAAGTTGAAAAAGAGAAATGTCCAACGAGGCGTTCTGGGGCAGCATAGACAGGTCTTCTCTGTGTTAGAGTTTTACTCGCTACAGGGTGTACTTTGAGGGTTTGTGACTCTGCAGACCGTTTACATGCAGAAAAAGCTACATAACACACAAGGGGACGGGTAATAACCAGAAAAGCATGACATGGGACTTTTAAGACTAAGTTTAATACAGATTGTTGGACCAAATTCAATTAACACATATAAAGAAATAGGTCATTAATGATCAGCTTTTTCTGGCATTCACGATAAGCTTGAGCTATGTATTTATTTTATATTATTTAATTGATACACGTTTTTTTCTTGGTGTTTCTTGTTTACAGTAAAACTTTATAATTATTAAGATTATATAATTTAAGTTAATTAAAGTGGTTCGTTACACTTTATTTTTTAATGCAGCTTTGGCAACAGGTGATTTATCTGGTGCCTCAGCAGCAGTTTAATTATTGGTTAGTTTACTTCTGATTTAGGCTCTAAATAACATTTAGATTTCTCTATGAAATATAAAGCATAGCGTAAATTAGCATAGAAACAGCAAGCCTGGTTCTGTCCTTTCAGAAAAAGTGTCAAACTTCTCATCTGATCCTGAAGAAATGTGTTGTTTTGGACTCGGTGTGAAGCAGTCTATTGGTTATTTTTAGTGTGCAGCTCCTCTCAGATCCTGCGCTGGACCATTAGCCTCAGAATGACTTCCTGGTGACACTGACAGAGCGGAGAGGAGGTTTTCATCTGATATACAGCCATCACAGCAGCGTAATGATCAACATCACTCACTCTGTCACAGCACACAGACAAAAGAAAGTGAAAAGTTAAAGAGAAGGGGAAGATGTTCGGAGGGGAGAGGGCAGAGGAGGTGATGGCGCAGAAACTTCAAGAGGAAGTGAAGAGGAAGATGAGGAGAAGAGGAGGAAAGAGGGGAGGAAATGATCCGGTACTCTGATAACAAGAAGAGTTTTCTGTCTGTGGAGTGTGATTTTAGTTTGAAAGTTATTGAGCCAGTGTCCCTGCAAATGTTGGGAAAGGGAAAAAAGTCCGTCAACCGACCGACCGACCGACCGACCGACCGACCGACCGACCGACCGACCGACCGACCGACCGACCGAATGACCGACCGACCGACCGACCGACCGACCGACCGACCGACCGACCGACCGAACGAACGATCGACCGACCGACGACCGACCGACCGACCGACCGACCGACCGACCGACCGACCGACCGACCGACCGAACGACCGACCGACCGACCGAACGACCGACCGAACGACCGACCGAACGACCGACCGACCGACCAACCAACCAACCATCTTCTCCCTGACACACGGCCATTGTTCTATGTTGTGGTCTAATGTGTCAAAAATAAAAATACTGCTGTATATCAAATGTTTCCTTCACATTCGTCCTTATTTTGCTGTGAAACCAGTTCCCCCCGGTGGCTCTACAGGTGCACAGATGGAGTTTTCTTTCCCTTTTTTTTGCATCTTTGATTTATTTGCAGCGTACACACATATTCCACCCTGCAGGAAAAAGTGAGCTCTCATGCTGCGTCTCCAACGAAGCAGAATAATCAAATCACCCACTGCAGTTAGCTCTCCAATACAATTAAGCCAGGTTTGCCATTTGCAGAGACTAATTTAGAATGAGTTGTGATTAGCTGCTTCCACCCTCTCAGGCATTTAAATTAAAGACATTTGAAGCAGGTGGGAATAAGAGGGAGATTCTGCCTCTCCAGTGTTGATGTAATGGACCGTTTACGTGGCTTTTATTGTTCGGGGACAGAAAACGAGAACGAAAAGAAGCTATTTTTGGGTCCAGGGCTCGACTTGTGCTGCAGTCCTTTCACTCGGGGGATTAGAGCCTCCCTCCTCTCTGCAGCCTCGGGTGGACTGTTTACTCCAGTTAGGTATCACTTCACAGAGGCCTGCAGAGAGCGACACACCACCAGACTCTCTGCCTTATGCAATTTGATTTGATTCCTCTCTGATCCTCCATTAGGGAAAGGTCTGTCTCCTCTCTGTTGATATTATGGATGTTCTGCAGGTTAATGAGGGCGGTAAAGAGCGTTACAACTCAACACACATTATTTTCTTTTATATTTAATTTTGAACTAGCACCTGTTTCAGATTTGTAAGCATACCTGTCTGTGCCGACTGGGAAAGGTCAGAGAATTTAAATGAATGTCTGTATTTATGTATAGTTTGCCAAGACTTGGAAGGACAGGGGTATGTCTGTGTATGTGAGCAATAACGTGTCGATTTGAGTGGACTGTAAACTGAGGCGGGTGTGATTTTTTATGTACATCTCCATGTTTGTTATATATTTGTGGAATAAATAGAAAGTTCTAAAAAACTCAACACACACCTTGTTTTTATTTGGCGTTAGTTGCACTTTTGACAGTTCTTGTGTTTATTCAGTCCTGTGTTTAATTGTCTTCTGTTGGTATTAAGTGTTTGTATTAATGGTACCACCCACGGCAAAGTTTCCCTATAGAAGTACTCTAAACTAGTGGCATTAGCTAATCATAGGACAAGTATATTATATAGACTTTATAACACGGCTTAGATGAATACTTGATTCTGATTGGTCAATTTGGACAATCTGGAGGTTGTTATTTTTTGCTAACAGACGAGGAACAAGGGACTATATGCAGTCATATCAATCCACAGAAATAAGCAGAGATGGCAAAAGTACACACATCCTTTACTCAAGTAGAAGTACAGATACTGGTGTTTAAAAATACTCTGGTAAAAGTAGAAGTACTGACTAAACTTCTTTACTCAAGTAAAAGTAAAGAGGCTTTGAAATGTACTTAAGTAAAAAGTACCCATAACTAGCAGCTGTTTTAAAGAGTACCTGACCTCCCTTTATATTAATAGAACAATAATGTCATTGTTAGCTAATGAATGTTTCCATGCTGAACAACGGCAACATGACAACGTTTTCATTGGTCCCTCTTCTTTAGAGAAGACCAGGAAATGATGGATACACGGATCGTGTTCAAATCAATAGGCACGCAATGACTCTAAATAATAATGATCACGCCACCAAACACACATTCAGACTAAAGGAACCAGCCTGTTTGGAACATGTGAGAAGTAGAAAGTACAGGTATTTGTGTTCAACATGTAAGAAGTAGAAAGTTCAGGTATTTGTGTTCAAAATGTAAGAAGTAGAAAGTTCAGGTATTTGTTTTCAAAATGTAAGAAGTAGAAAGTACAGGTATTTGGGTTCAAAATGTAAGAAGTCAAAGTAAAAAGTTGTCAGAAAAATAAGTAGTGGAGTAAAGTACTGATACCAGAAACATGTACTTAAGTACAGTAACAAAGTATTTGTACTTCATTACTTCCCACCTCTGGAAATAAGTATGTTTAATTCACCTTCAGCTGTGGACAACACACATTAGTTTAGTTAGAAATCAACAGAAGAAGACAGAAAGTAAACACAACAGGGAACACAATGTGGGCTATGTCAGTGTTTAAAGACAGACAATGGCAAATACTCAAGGAAAAAATGTGACTCAGGTACAGTACTTGTATACGTGTATACTTACTGTTACCATCCACCATTGGAAGTATCTCACACTTAAATGAAATACTTTGAGTATTCTGTGTGAGACACTGGGATGTTGTGATGGATCAAAGTTTCCCCGTAAGAGAAGCATCCAGAGGAATGAATCCCGTCACAGTTGCTTTGGCAGAATGTTGTTCTTAATTTAAACTCAGCAAACCGTACGAAGAGAGAGGAGGAAAACGTCCATCTCCCTAAAGTCATTCGGGGCCACACTGAGTTTTAAATATATATTTAAAGAGGAACTTTTAGAAAAGTTGTCTCCTTTGGGGAAGAGAAATAGTCATGTCCATATCTGTAAAAACTAGGCTGCACACTTCTATCACATGGCTAGTTTTTAAACTGACACCATTACCTTAAGTTCTGTAATTAAGTGCACATTTAAGATACTTATTTTACTTTAGGCAAGGCAAGTTTATTTATATAGCTTTCAACACAAATGAAAGACCGTGTTTAGTGTTTCCATTATGTTGAGCTTGCTTGCAGGGTGCAAATAAAAAAAGCTCCACCTTCAGAGCTGCAACGTTAAGAGTTATAAACACATGAACACATCAATATTTATACTTTAGTTATATATGATTGTGTAAATTGTGCATAGTCAGTCATTTCACACTTAAATGTTGTTCTAAATATGTTTAAGGACAGTACTGTGTCCCAACGGGAACCAAGGATCAAAGCTGATTTAAGACTGTAGAAGAACACAGTGAATATAAATGATATTTTGTAAGATGTGTTAATATTAAAACCTGCATTGGCGTGTTTCATCAAAGCACAGTCCTATCATTCTGTTCAAAGTTTAAAAACACGTGTTTAATTACGCAATACCCTTCTTCAAATACTTATACTTTTATATGTATTTGAACGTGTTTGAAATGTAGGACTTGCACAAGAGTGTGTGTTTGTTATGCATGTGTGTTTCTGGCTTAATCTCAATTTGACTGCAGCTAAATAACCATTTGTGCAGAGACCCATATGTCTAATTGTGCATATTTCCTTTTTCAAATACTTAAAATTGTATTTATTTGAGCGTGTTTTGCATGGCTGAGTCTCATTTTAAATGCATCTAAATAACCTTTTCTGCACAGACCCATATGTGCTTCCATCACACCGTAGTGCACCACAACCTCTCATTGTTGTGTGTTAAAATGTGTGTGTGTGTGTGTGTGTGTGTGTGTGTGTTTGTGTGTGCTCTGTGATTGCCTCCCATTAGCATCTTTCAGCAGTGAATTGACTCCGTTATATTTCCTCTGTATCATGTGCAGAGAAATTGTTTATGATAATTTGCAGCGTCCCCTGAGTGCCTTCAGGGCGCTGCCATCACAATTATTAATAAACCCAATGGGACAATGTGCTATTTCTCGTCTCACAATCTACAGTGTGTGACAATCTCTCTCTCTCTCTCACACACACACACACACACACACACACACACACACACACACACACACAGCAGATTACTCCGAGTGATGGAGAGGTATTAGTCAGCAGATTAAAGAGATGTGGAGAAAGCCTTACTGCAGCACAGAGGGAGGGGAGTACTGTCTTTTGGGGCAAAGATTCTCCATTTTTAAACTCCATAAGGAATCTTCATTTAACTCGAATATCTTGACTTTCTCTCATCATGAAATTAATTTATTTAAATCAGAGCGCTCGAGGTGATAAGAGGGAGCGGAGGATGTGAAATGAAGAGACTCCGATGTGGACTTTAAATATCTCGATCATTTATTTAAATATGTCCCGTATGTAGAAGAGAGCTCATGTTTCATCTGGATCATTTGTTATTGTCATGGCTTCAAGCAGAGGTGGGAAAAGTACTTTGAACTAAAACATATATATACACCTGAACATCAGCAGGAGAGGACTCTTTAAAGTAGAGACACTACATACTGATATACACCTGAACATCAGCAGGAGAGGACTCTTTAAAGTAGAGACACTACATACTGATATACACCTGAACATCAGCAGGAGAGGACTCTTTAAAGTAAAGACACTACATACTGTTATACACCTGAACATCATCAGGAGAGGACTCTTTAAAGCAGAGACACTACATACTGATATACACCTGAACATCAGCAGGAGAGGACTCTTTAAAGTAGAGACACTACATACTGATATACACCTGAACATCAGCAGGAGAGGACTCTTTAAAGTAGAGACACTAAATACTGATATACACCTGAACATCAGCAGGAGAGGACTCTTTAAAGTAGAGACACTACATACTGATATACACCTGAACATCAGCAGGAGAGGACTCTTTAAAGTAGAGACACTACATACTGATATACACCTGACCATCAGCAGGAGAGGACTCTTTAAAGTAGAGACACTACATACTGATATACACCTGAACATCAGCAGGAGAGGACTCTTTAAAGTAGAGACACTACATACTGATATACACCTGAACATCAGCAGGAGAAGACTCTTTAAAGTAGAGACTCTACAGGAGACTCTACAGGAGAGGACTCTTTAAAGTAGAGACAATACATACTGACCTGAACATCAGCAGGAGAGGACTCTTTAAAGTACAGACACTTCTTCTGCACCAGCATCTAAAGCCAGGAACATTCACACCTAAACACAGAGGAACTCCTCCCATCCCCCTGAGACCAACATATTTGCTTGAATGTAATTATAAAAGCAATTCCATTTTTAAATTCAGCACCTCTGAGGATGGGGGGGGGGGGCGATGCATCCATTGGCTTTTTAATTGAATTCAAGTGGTAGAAAGCAGAAGGTTCTTCTTTCCCCTCATATCGAGGTACGGCGCTTCTCAACCTGAGACAGAGATAAGAGACAGTTGTTAACATGCAGAACGAGTCTCTGATGATGAATATATTCACAGGTCACTCAGTTACGCTCTGAAAAATAATAACAATCATTTAGAAAGATGAACCCAACATCTCATCCTGCTCCGCCTTTTTAAACAATAAAACATGTACAAATGAAAAACAATGTATGTTTTTGTTTGTTTTTTATTTAGTTCATACAATTATTTTTGTTTGTTTGTTTTCATTGATTTGGGCAATCGTCGACGTCCAATGATGCTGGGTTGAAGGCACTGTTATGAAATAAACGTATTATATAAATGATACGTATTATATAAAATCAAGCCACAAATTCTGATGTAGAAATCTATTTATTTATCATTTCATTTATAAGTATAATATAATAGTTGCATGTCTTTCATGATTCTGCTGTTATTGTGGGAATAAAGAGTGTTTTCAATGTAAAGAAGTATAAACACTTTACCCTCAGTTTCACACTGAATGAACTGCCTTTCACTTCTACAAAAAGCACATATTGTCACCCCTTTAAGCGTCCACACACACACACACACACACATACACACACACACACACACACACGCACGCACACACACACAAACACACATACACACACACACACATACACACACACACATACCATGTATACATCACTTCAGGGGACATTACATTGACTTACATGCATTACCTGGAGTCTTATCCTAACCTTAACCATAACCAACACATGCCTAACCCTTACCCTAAACCTAACCAAGTCTTTACCCTAAAATTAATTATTCCCCTCATGGGGACCTCCATTATGTCCCCATAAGGGAGGCGAGTCCCCACACGTGACTGTGCAAACAGATTTAGGTCCCCACAAGGATAGTAATGCTAGGCCACATGCACACACACACACACACATGCACACACACACACACGTCCACACACACAGACACGCGTCCACACACACAGACACGCGTCCACACACACACACACACACACACACACCCTCTCAGATATTGCGGATGCACAGCTCTCCCTCTCTCTCTCTTCACGGATGGCAGCTTCACTCTCGTCTCCAGGCATGACCCCGTTCACACGCTCCACTGGACAAGTGCATTGTGGGTAGCATGGCTGATAACAGTGGGGGGGGAGAAAGAGTGAGGGTGACCTCACCTCTATCTCTGACACACAGGTGGTCTCTGTACGTAAAAGGAGGATGAAGTCTGAGATACCTAAAGGTCTCCTATCATGCACTTTTTGATGTCTTTTATACGTAAATATGTGGCCCCGGTGTGTCGGGAGACTCACAAAGTGTCAGGAAATACAACCCTCTCTCTGGACAAAACTATAAAATAAAGATATTTATATAAACATAAGGAGGTAAAGTATGAATGTGTTAACGGATGCATGGTGTGATGCAAGTGGAGGGAGGAACCTGTGACTTCAGTCTTTCATTGCCATATGCAAATGACAATAAAGCCTTCCATTGATACTTGAAAGGAATATTCTCTATCCACCTCAAACCTGGCTTGAGAATAGTCCCTTTCAAGTTTCAAGGCTTTATCATCATGTGCACCTTAGCTACAGTGTAGATATGTCAATGAAAAACTGAAGTCACAGGCTCCTCCAACAGAGCAACATGAATAGGACATAGAACAAAAAAAAACAGATAAAATAGTGCAAGAGAATGTTTTGAGATGTGCAAGTAAATACAAATAAAATAAAAAAGTCCCTTGTCTTTTCCTAAACACTTTTTTCTTCAATCTCAGGGAAAAACGTCAAGGAAAGAAATGAAGGAAAATGTACCAGGACTAAGGAAGAGAGACGTCATTATGATTCAACAGCAGATACTATTTATGTGCGTCTGTCATGGATTGACTTTGCTTTCCTGGCTCCTAAATGGTGGAAAAAGCTTGATTTCAGGACAGAAGAAAGTCAACACATCTTCCGTCACACAGACAAAAAAAAACACCTGTAAGCCTCTTAAAAAACATAAAACAACACACTTTTCATTTCTGTAATTAGCATTTCACAACCTAATCTGCCCAGAAACTAACAGTGACCAGTGAGGCTCATTCAGAAAGTATTGAGTATTTTCTGTGACAGTTTTGCCTCTTATTCAGAAACAGTAAATAGTATTGACACGATTATTTGGCATAAGCATCTGAGTGCCCTTATGAACCATTTGTGTGATTATTGTGTATTTAAAGTGTAATGTGTGGCCGTGGCGGCAGTCTTCCTAAAGTGTCCGGGCTTTCCCACCACCAGAAGAACATTTAACATGGGCGTCTATGGGCGAGGCAGCTGGAGTTTTGGTCACTCGAGGGCACTTTTGGGCCAGATTTGTAAGTCAAGTTAATATAATGAATGCATCGAGACAAAGATGACTAACTTTGCAACAGAAATAATTAAAAATGGTGTAAAAAGAGTGAATATTATGGGATTTAGAGCAGGTTGAAGATCTTTTTTAAGGAGATTTTAAAGCCCCTCAACACTCTAACTGATGACGTCATCACTCTGAACATTCCGCCCATTGTAACATTTGAAAACCGTCTGAAAACTTAACAACATTTAAACTGTGATTTAAGGAAAACCGTTCCATCTTTCAAAAAACCCTTTCAGTCCATTAAAGTTGAGAGTCTTGAGAGCTTATTAAACTTTGAATCTTTTTTCTATGTTAAAGTATGGCGAATCAGTATGACCTCAAAGACGGATGTTTTTGAGCTGTGTTCAAGTCGTTTCCCCATTCATTCCTATGGAGGAACAGTTGTTTTTTGTGATTTAAGTGAAAACAGCTTGACAAATCTCTTAGAAAAGTCAATCATTAACTAGTTTTGATGTGTTTTTTATGCATGTCCTAGCAATGCTCTGGGACAAGCGGGCGCATAGTGTCTTCAGTGTCCTTTTCCCACAACAGGAGATTATCCGTGGTAAAAGCTGTTCACCAGAGTTAAGTAGTTGACTCATCATTTTGTCAAAAACAGCCACAATTTCTTAAATGTGTCCAAGGTTTTCTGCAAATGTTCTTAAAAACAGATGTCCCCGAATCTCCTCATGTCTCCAGTTTGACATTGTCATTGATGTCATGTAAATAACCCGTTGGTCTGCAATCAATTCATCTTTGGTTTTTGATGAGGTTTGATGACAGAAGGTAAAATAAAGAACATCGCCAGGCTTTGAAGTTTGGAAAGCACCACCAGCCCAAAACCCTTCGTCCTCTTTCATCTCGCACAAGTAGGAATCAAATGGACGTCCTCTCCAATTGTGTTATTTAGGACGAGGAAAAGCCCGGGTTAAAAACAGAACGACCAGAAAGAGTAAGAAGAAGAAGTGAGGAAGACTTCA
>CM062274.1:31812282-31922382 GCA_031216635.1 Dissostichus eleginoides
GGCTGAAGGCTCTAGACCCCATGGTGGTTAAACGGAAGGGGGGTGCAGTGAGGTGGAGGGAAGCAGAAGACCTGAGAGTGGGGATGGGTGTGTTGATGTGCAGGAGGTCGGAGAGGTACAGAGCAGTGAGGTTATGGATTTGACGGGGAGCCAGTGAAGCTGCTGAAGAACAGGAGTGATGTGGTTAATGGAGGGGGTTCTGGTGATGATGCAGGCGGCAGAGTTCTGGACCAGTTGAAGTCTGTGGATGGATTTGAGAGGGAGACCAAAGAGAAGGGAGTTGCAGTAGTCAATGCGGGAAGTGACCAGGGTGTGAACAAGAATGGCGGTGCTCTTAGGGTTAAGGGACGGGCGGAGGCGGTTGATGTTGCGTAGATGGAAATAGGCAGACCGAGTGATATGACTGATGTGAGATTTGAATGAAAGTGTGCTGTCGAGGATGACACCCAGACTCTTAACCTGAGGGGAGGTAATAATAATGTACAATATTTAGTTTTACATTCTGTTCTTGTACATATCATATTCTATTGACATGTATATAGACTTCTTGCACTATTTTTTAATTGTATTTTAATGTTGCATTGTTGGAGGAGCTCAGGTCAGAAGAATTTCTTTCTTGCTATTTCTACACTGTAGCTGCTGTGCATGATGATAAAACCTTGAGATTTGACAAAGAAATGTGTACATTGCACTTTAGAGGGTTAATGCACACATTGTAGTCTGTATTGTGTTTACAGAAACTCTTTACCATGTCAAAGACCAGGGGCGGACTGGGACAAAAAATCAGCCCGGGACTCTCGTCCGGCCCACCTCGGTACCGCTATGAAATACCGCTAGTAAATTGTCAACGGGGGGGGGGGCCATCGTCCGTCCGGCCCACTTCAGTACCGGCCCATCGGGATTCGTCCCGAACGTCCCGATGGCCAGTCCGCCCCTGTCAAAGACTCTCAGTGTGTCGTCCTTCTCCCTAAACTCTCACTGTTCTCTCACCTTCTGCATGAAAGCACTTCTGTTAGAGCCAGTATTTTGTTTTGATAAGAAAGACCACCTAATCGTGACGTCTGTAGTCACCAGAGTATAAAAGACTACAATTCCCACGGTGCCTCCTCTAAAGTGATGGGCAGAAAGACGCCATCGAGGCTTTGAACCGTTAAGACACCTTTTAAGTGACCAAGTTATATAAGCCTTAACATAGAAAGAAAGCAAGAAAGTTTTGCCTCTTTTCTTTGATTAGTTTTGACTATTGTAAAAGCCTGGTTTTCTTTGTTACATGTTTGAAAAGTTTGTTATTTTATTTTGAGCATTGCACAATATGGAAAAGGAAAGAAAAACGAGAGAGAAATGTCTGTTTAAGGCGTCTAGTGGCTTCACAGAAAATGAGGAAGGAAGCCACGACAAGTTCTTTATTTGTTTATTATTCTTTCTGCTTTTGAACTTGTCTTATCTTCCTCTGTCTCCTCTCTCTCCTCTTCCTCCTCTTCCTCTCTCCTCTTGATATCTGCTGGAACCGTGTTTATCTGTTTATCTTTTAATGTTTGTCGCCATTAGCTTTTATGCATGAACCATTACACATGTAGAAATAAGCGCATTACACTAATGAAAATCAACATTAGTTCAGACGTGGTGCCTAATGATTAGGAGTGTGTGTGTGTGTGTGTGTGTGCGTGCGTGCGTGTGCGTGTGTGTGCGTGTGCACGTGCGTGCGTGTGTGTGTGTGTGTGTGCATGCGTGCTTGCGTGCGTGTGTGTGTGTGTGGTTTTGTGTGTGTGTGTGTGTCTGTGTGTGTGTGTTTGTGTGTGTGTGTGATTACTTTTCATTTCTTTAGTTTTTACATCTTGAATCCCAAAGTGTTTGTTCTGCGTTTCACAGCAGTGTGTCTCTACTCCCATCAGTGACTGTGAGGGTGTAGCAGTGAACCAATCAAAGGAAATATGAACAATTAATAGGATTTGCTCATTTCTTTCTCCAAAAACTCTGACAGGCAGCTTCAGTTTCTGTATCTGGTCTTGTGTTTCGTTATGACATTATGCAATAACACTGCCAAAGAAAATACCTATGTGATATATATACACTTTCTTACGTTACAACAACTGCATTTTACAAGTCTGACGCATTCAGTTTAAACACACTTTGTAATATTTTGATCTTAATTTGTTCTTGTCACGATCCTAATGTTATGTCACGATTTTAGTTTTGTCTGTCTTTTGTTTTGCGTTTCTGTTCTCCCTGTCTCTTGTCTTCCTTCCTGTGTTTTTCCTCCTGTGTCTGATTGTCTGATTGTGTTCACCTGTTGCCCTTGTGTTTCTCCTCCCCTGCCCAGCTGTGTCTTGTCCTGTGATTACCCCTCTTTGTATTCAGTCTTGTCTTCCCCTGTGTTCCTTGTCGGTTCATTGTCTTTCCTGTCTCCCTCCATGTTGGTCACGGTCAGTTTTGGTGTTATTGTTACCTTGCGCTACCTGTGTTTTTCATGCCATGTTTTTGTGTTCATCAGCTTTTAAAATAAAGCTCGCCTTTTGTTTCTAGACCTTTTACCTTTTTTTGTAGTCTGCATTTGGGTCCTACCTTTTCCACAATTCTTAACAGTTCTATTATGAGGATATATCTTGGTCCTTTTATATATAACTGTTATGCAAACAGCTCTAATCTTATATCCCATGTTTTCAATCTTTATTATTACCACCCTTAATAGGATTTACATGTATTTATCCATTTGATCTTATTTCATTTTTAATGTCTTACATCGCAGCGGTTATTACAGAGGTTTTTTGTCATAAGAATAGAAAAAATGTATGCTTTATGTAATAGTTTACAGCAGGGGTGTCAAACTAAAATACACAGTGGGCCAAAATTTAAAAATGGGTACTAGTCGAGGGCCGGACTGATTCAATGTTTATTGCAGAACTTATTGAAATGAACTTATTGCACATATTAAACCTGGAACTAACAAAGCTTAAATTATTGCCTATAAAAACAACATTAAACATTAAATAATCAGTTGCATTCATTTCTTATGGCTCTATCTGCAGCTTCTCCAGAGTCATTTCTTATGAGTACATTTTCCACAGGCCAACAACAGCTTCAAAAAAACTATTCCCCTCAAATAAAAAACCAAACATGCCCTGTTGTCTCAAGAAAGAAAGTGCAGAAGGAAACATCCATTAAACTCAGTGTGCTGCTCTGTGATGCTAGTTCAAGCAGATACTTGGCATCTCATCTTGGGTGCAAGGTCATCTATGTTTGGGCTCAGGCTCTGAGCTGAGGAAACGCTCAGGATTGAGTGAAGGTGTGCGTGCAATATACCGGCGGGCCAGATCTAATAGGAATTAGAAATGATCCTGCGGACCGAAATTAAATCCACCAAGGGCCGGATTTGGCCCCCGGGCCTTGAGTTTGGCACATGTGCTTTACTGCATCAATAACGACCTTGTTGTGTTAGTTAGATTTATTCCTTAGTAGTACGTTTTGTGTCCAATTGTTTAATTTGTAATGCTTGTGTTGCCCATGGTAACGAGTTTAAACTGCTTTATAAATCAAGATTCTATTAATAAATAAAATGTACTTTAACTAATATTAATGACTAAGTTAGATGCAGCCTTATCGAAGTATTTATTGTTTCTAATTGGACCATTTTAAGAAGTGTGATTATATATTCCCGACACTTTCTGCTCTAAAAGCAAATCAGTGAATCTGAGCGTTATAAAAATAATGGTTATAGTGAAATGAACCCATCTGCTGCTGTCAGAGCGTGATGTAACTGATGGAGAATGATTGCTGGGTGTGTAATATGATTGCGGTTGAGTTTATAATTAGTGCATAAGTGTAGCAGCTTATCGCAGCTAAGCATCACTGTTTCATTACTTACTTAGGATTAAAACGTTAGTATGAATAACAAAGTGTGATGCGGAGCAAGAGCAGGACCTCTCTAAAGATTTAAGTTCAGTGGGCGACAGTTCCACGTCACTCTTTAGTGTCCCCTAGTCTCCAGCTGTGTGCGTCATTCTTTAGTGTCCCCTGGTCTCCGAGCTGTGTGCGTCACTCTTTAGTGTCCCCTGGTCTCCCAGCTGTGTGTGTCACTCTTTAGTGTCCCCTAGTCTCCAGCTGTGTGCGTCACTCTTTAGTGTCCCTTGGCCTCCCAGCTGTGTGCGTCACTCTTTAGTGTCCCTTGGCCTCCCAGCTGTGTGCGTCACTCTTTAGTGTCCCCTGGTCTCCGTTGTGTTTTGAATGTTCTCTAAATGCTGCATGTGTTGTCAAGTTGCTGAAGGTGTTTCTTCATGTGTACACAAACATTTTATAGTGTGCTCTGCTAATGGAAGTTGTAGCACATTTGCACCTGTCAGCCACCGTACTTAAAGACCCACTGAAGTGTGCGACGGTGCATGATCTTTTATGCTAATACGTATAGTAATGACCAAAATTGTCCATTGGAACCCATATCAAAGATGTTGGAATAGCAACGAATTTGACGAGTTTGAATTTTCCGCTGGGAAATTCGCAGTCGACCTCCGCCTTCGTGGGCGTGGCTTGCGATCTACTGCGTGACGTCAGAAGATGGGCCAAGCCGAAGTGTTTACATTCACCACCATTCATTTTGTCTCTATTTCAAAGTCGAATTTACCAACGTTTTTGAGCGAGTATTTGATTGGAAAGTGTTTCGCAGTCGACTGGAAGTGATTGCCAATCGAGAAAAGCTGACAATGGAGGCGACAGTGACGAAAAAGGGAGGAAAAACACACGGGAAGCGATGCATTGCCGCTGGCTGTGGTAATGTCAATTCTGCCGAAGTGGCGATGTTTCTGTTCCCAAAAGATGAAGGTGAGTGGCTGGTGTTATTGTTTCGTAGATTCGTAGATTCGTAGATTGTTTATGAAAAATAAAGGCCACTGTGTTTGTGTCTATTAACAAGACTATCATGGCGGCGGCAGAGCTCAAGTCGAGTTTCTCCGCCTGGAGATATTCTCACTATTTCACTTTTGTCGAGCACAAAGAAAAGAACGTTTTAGTTAAAGTTGTGTCTTGGCGGGTCAAAGATCCTATCGACTGCCCAAAACAGCAATTAAAATCTGTTGAAACATCTGCAGAAACAACATGCTGGGACGAAGCTAGTAGCTAAGACCACAGACCCAGACTCATCCGACGCCACTCCACCTCCACCTAAGCAACAGCGGCTGGATTGGCACTTTGAAACATATCTTTGTGTTGTGTTTGTATAGACCACATTGCTTAGCAGAGTTCAGTGATGCAAATGCATGTCAAGTTGATCAACAGGTTGTATTATTCTCCGATGCAATAACAGTACTGAAATGAAGGCTACAGTATAAGGGCATTAATGGGTGCCCTTTTTAAGTAACTAAAAGTTACTTTTCACAGTAACGCATTACTTTTTGGTGTAAGTAGTGAAGTAACTAGTAATTGTAACTAGTTACTGGTTTTCAGTAACTAGCACAACACTGCATGTGAACATGAATGTTGCATCATGCTATGAACAGATGAATGTATGATCAGGTGATGGCCAATCCTGTGTGTAGATCTACTCTAGATCTATGACAAAATATTGTCCTCAACTAAATTGACTTCCATGGCCACTTTCCTCATCTATCCTGTCCGAAAAGCTGTCAAAATCACTCATTTCTCTCGCACCAGTATCACTTTCCGAAGGCTCCGCCATGTTTACAATCACAACTGGGCCCATCTTGTGACGTCACAGCCGCTATCGTCTGCAGCAGCGGTAGGCTCAGACTCTGAAAAATTTGCGATGTTTATCTCGTCCCTCGCACTTCCTAAAAAATTATTTTAGCCATGAACAGGTACAATTATATGTAAGAAATGAAACTGCCATTTCACTTTGGCGCAAAAAAATGCACTTCACTGGCACTTTAAGTGACGCTTTCCAACACATCTGAGATAAATACCTTTTATAAAAATGGTTGACCTTTAGAAAGGCGGCATCTATCTGTGACTGATTGTTGTGAAAGATGCTGTGATCTTTTATGCATCACATGGATAATTTTCTGTCTGCAAAAAGCCACATTAATACAAACACTGTCATATACTCCATTACAGAACATGTGTCTGAAGTGCTGAATATTCTCCTAAGTGCTTCCCACAGACGCGTGTCGGCATGGAAGAACAGACGGAGTGAGTGATTGTGTTTTCCCCTCCTTCCTCTGCGCGGCGGAGCAACAATCCATTAAAAATGTGTCCATTACGCTCCTGCAGCGCGTCTCTCCCTCACCTGTCGGGGGACACGGTACCACGGGGCGGATGGAATTGAGCAAACACCAAAAGAGATATTTTTCAAAGCAACTAATTCATTTCCAGAGTGCTGCTGCTGGAAACATATGAGAGAGAGGTGTTGAGATGTGCATGGCGTTCACTCAGAGGACACTTGCTGTAAAGGAGAAGAGTGAGAGGAAGAAGTCACTGTTTATTTCTTGTCTTAATTTCTCTTATGTACATTGCCTTGTTTTTTATGCTGCTGCAACGCAAACATTTCCCAAATCTATCTATCTATCTATCTTGATTCAGATTCTTCTACATTTATTTAACAGCTTTAGCTCCCTTCAACAAAATGCATCTGTATAACTCTTTAAGTCACAAAAGAGTCAAATTATGTAACTATTTTACAAAAAGTGAATCAGAACTGTGTTTGTCTACAACGGTAAAATGTGATGCAACAATATTATCTAGAAATGTCACATATACTGTATAAATACAATTATATGCACACATAAAGGCAATTCTTCTGCACGATGATTACTTTTACTTTGAATACTTTAAATACATTTTGCTGAAAATACAATGCAGGACTTTTGACAATAATGTATTGGTACTTTTACTCAAGTAAAGCATCTAAGTATACTTCTCCCACCGCTGAAGATTATTCATAAGCTATCACAAAAACAACCAATACCAAAGCATCCATTCAGCCTGCAGCAATACACATTCTGCTCAAGCTTGGTAAAGATGGCAGGAAAACCAAAAACAAACCACATGAGATGTTTCCTGCAGACTTCACGTATAGTGCAGCTTTCTGTGTATCATCCGATGTGTGTGATTGCATAACAAGCAGCTTTTTCAACTCAGACAGACCATTTGTCATTCCTGTCGTTCCTCCTCCTCCTCTTCCTCCTCTTCCTCTCCATGTTTCTCTGATAACTTTCTGCAGACAGCACCTTTCTGCAGCTGGCTATAACAGATGAGCTTCCTCTTTCTCTTACTCACACTCATTTTAAAACACACACAAACAAATGCAACATTAACATTTAATACGTGCTTTATTTGCAAAGTTTACGCGATAAAATTGTGCAAAAAGGACTACTTTGGCCGTATAACCTGTGCAATTATGTAACTGTGCAATGCTCAGACCACTTCGGGTTATTTCTGTATTACACTTATACATATTTTGGAAATAACTTAATGATCAACTTCCCAGTCTGAAAACTTAAATAGCCCTTATTTAAATGATAGGTCTTAAAAGCTGTAAAATGCGTTAATATACATATCCAGAGTTATGAAGAAGATCCAATAAAGAACCAAAGAAGATCCAGAGAAGATCCAGAGAAGATCTAGGAAAGACCGAGGGAAAGATCTAAAGAAGATCCAGGAAAGATCTAAAGAAGATCGAGGGAAAGATCGAGGGAAAGATCCAGAGAAGAAGATCCAGAGAAGAAGATCCAGGTAAGATTTAGAGAGGATCGAGGGAAAGATCCAGAGAAGTTTTAGTTTTTTCTCAGGAGTAATAAATGGAGCTACGCCTACAACCAGGTTCTCTTTATTCATGGAGTTAATGATCTTAAATGCATAATTTAGAAACAACAGTGCCGCCAAATTTCTGGTAATCAGTCACTTTTCCATAATCCTGTTTTCAGACAAATCAAGCCGGAATCATAACCTCCTGGGCAGATAAAATAATGTGGGTAAACATTGTGTTTTATTCTCATTACCTGCCTCCATTCACAGGAGTTGTAGTTGTATTAAAGACATTATAGTGTGCTTAACACCTTGTACAAGATGTTTAAATGCTGCTTCTATTACATTCTGAATAGGGGGAATAAATAAAGAGGTTCCCCATTCATTGTGTCAGCCTAACCAAATTATTAATCCGTCCTGTGGGCCGTGGAGTCCATTGATTCTGCTCGTGTTAACCAGCATTGATTTGTTAATAACATTAGAGGAGACACTAGTCAACATGAGGACAGGTCTTCTATTTGGCTTACAACGATCACCATGTGCTTTTGTTTCCCCCAGAGATGAGATAAAACAGATCAGTGTTCACTAACACTGAAGAAAATTGACTCTCTGATGACAACAACAATAGCACTTGTTGACATTTGCGTGACCCGACAGAAAACACGCTATTTTATGCATGTAAACAAACACAATTAGCACCAAGAAAACCTCCAACAAATCCAGTTTTCCCAGCAGGCTGCAGGGCAGTGTGAGAGTGTGTCAGAGAAACAGCCTCTAAATGGATTCCTGCAGCAGAGGGATGATGCACTCTGCAGGCAATACTTTTCCTAAAGCCTCCTAGAAAGGAAGTTCAGTTTACTCAACTCCTGAAAAATGGGACAAGCTTTTTGTAAGACTCAGCTGGGGGCAAGACGTTATGCTCCAGAAGTGAAACAAGTGGAGAATATTATGAGGCAGGACTGTCAGAGTGAAAACGGTTTGTTCTGAAGCAAGACAACTAAGAACTGCATAAGAGATGCCTTAGCATGAGTCTAGATTGGATGAATCCAGCAAATAATGGGTCGAATAACTAATGTGAAGGGTCAGTTTCCTTCAGCTTCTTTTTGTTTCATGTCCTGCAGCTTTTCTGTCTTTGCTTACTCTTACTGCTTTCATATAACCAGAAAATCCGCATACAGACATAGTAAGGTGGTGAAACTGGAAACATTGGTCAGAACTAGTAGCATTTATTACTGTAGCTGCAAGAGTCAAAATATTGGACTTTCTATCATCGGGTGGACAGAAACACGACTTCAAATGAAAGCTAATTTTGTCTGATGGATGTGTAATTGAGCAGCGGGTTCAACACATCAATTTAAAAAGGTTAAAATATGTCCGTGTTGCATTTGCAGCTTTTTGTGTTGCCCAGAAGTGGCCAAAGAATTAATGAATGCATTTTTTTGTACGGAATTATTTGCAGAGAGTTCAAAAGGTATTCCTTTCACAGTGACTTCCTTTATGCTTGAACCCTCACCTGTAAAAAGTATTTGTATATTGTACACCTGGTTTAAAAAGGACAAACACAACACTCTATGGCAGGGGTGTCAAACTCAAATACACAGTGGGCCAAAATTAAAAAATGGGCACTAGTCGAGGGCCGGACTAGTTCAATGTTTATTGCAGAACTTATTGAAATGAACTTATTGCACATATTAAACCTGGAACTAACAAAGCTTATATGATTGCCTATAAAAACAACATTAAACATTAAATAATCAGTTGCATTCATTTCTTACGGCTCTATCTGCAGCTTTTCCAGAGTCATTTCTTATGATTACATTTTTCCACAGGCCAACAACAGCTTCAAGAAAACTATTTCCCTCAAAGAAAAAACCAAACATGCCCTGTTGTCGTGAGAGAAAAAGTGCAGGAGGAAACATCCATTAAACTCAGTGTGCTGCTCTGTGATGCTAGTTCAAGCAGATACTTGGCATCTCATCTTGGGTGCAAGTTCATCAATGTTTGGGGTCAGGCTCTGAGCTGAGGAGACCCTCAGGATTGAGTGAAGGTGTGCGTGCAATATACCGGAGGGCCAGATCTAATAGTAATTAGAAATTATCCTGCAGGCCGAAATTAATCCACCAAGGGCCTGATTCGGCCCCCGGGCCTTGAGTTTGACACATGTGCTCTATGGCCTTTACTCAAATGAACAGAATGAGAAAAGGTTACCACATTTACCTTTAACGCACAAAATGACCAATAAAATGATTTCTGAAATAAATATTTAATTTAAGGGTGTTGGAATATGACTATCTCTGTCACAGTGTCAACACGGCAGAGGGCAAAGAAAGTCTGTTAATAATCTTTTAAAATGTAAAATATACATTAGAGACACCAAATATGCACTGGGCAGCACGCTCTTCACAATTGAAAATGTACGAGTACATGTAGGAAAATGTGTAAATGAAAGGAAAGTGTGTAGAGTGCAGAGTTTTACGAGATCCTGCCTCCTTACAGCAGATGCTGCAGGGAAGCTAATGAGTAGCATGAGATCACAGGAACGCTGAAGACTCGAACACACTGTGATCGTCCTCCTCTAACATCAAAGGAAACACACACTCTTCTTCATACTTCACATCAACACTGGAACACACACTGTTTTCTTTATATTTAAAACATGACTCAAACTTTAGTCACTTTATTGAGCTCTGTGCTTTAGAAAAACAAGTGACAGCCTCTGGGTCTGAAAAGTGAAGCCAATGCACAATGAAGTGTCTCGAACACAAGACCAATTGTATAGAAGACTATGAACACATTACCTTTTTCTACCAGATTTTTTACCTCTGTAAACATGTTCCTGATGTGTTTATGGTCTCAATCTGTAGTGTCAAGTTTTTTTCAATACAGCATGATGTTTATTTAGTAAATGATGGTCCCATTTAGCCTTTAGCTTAGCGGAGGTGACGTGAAGTCATGTGACCGTGCTGTAGTTCCTTTATTGCCCAACATTAGCCACCTTTAGCTTAGCGGAGGTGACGTGAAGTCATGTGACCGTGCTGTAGTTCCTTTATAGCCCAACATTAGCCGCCTTTAGCTTAGCGGTGGTGACGTGAAGTCATGTCACCGTGCTGTAGTTCCTTTATAGCCCAACATTAGCCACCTTTAGCTTAGCGGTGGAGACGTGAAGTCATGTGACCGTGCTGTAGTTCCTTTATAGCCCAACATTAGCCTCCTTTAGCTTAGCGGTGGTGACGTGAAGTCATGTGACCGTGCTGTAGTTCCTTTATAGCCCAACATTAGCCTCCTTTAGCTTAGCGGTGGTGACGTGAAGTCATGTGACCGTGCTGTAGTTCCTTTATAGCCCAACATTAGCCGCCTTTAGCTTAGCGGAGGTGGCGTGAAGTCATGTGACCGTGCTGTAGTTCCTTTATAGCCCAACATTAGCCGCCTTTAGCTTAGCGTAGGTGACGTGAAGTCATGTGACCGTGCTGTAGTTCCTTTATAGCCCAACATTAGCCGCCTTTAGCTTAGCGGAGGTGGCGTGAAGTCATGTGACCGTGCTGTAGTTCCTTTATAGCCCAACATTAGCCGCCTTTAGCTTAGCGTAGGTGACGGGAAGTCATGTGACCGTGCTGTAGTTCCTTTATAAACGTTTCCTACAAAACGTATTTTATTTACAGTACTTTAGTCAATAAAATAACTCCTTTTGAACGTATACACACCTGTGGCTCTCTAGATGGTAACCACAGACATACTAACACCTTTTGAAACCTAAAGTAAACCAACATATAATAAGGGTGTGTAATTGCTGTAACTGACACCGTGTTTCTGGAGACCGCAGATGCAAGTGTTGAATGTTTTCCTGTTAGAGGTCTCTGCTTTGATCAGACTGTGAAATGTCAGAAGCACTTTCTCTGTGGCTCATAATCATAAACTGCCCTGCACTAAGTATATCAGACAATACAACTGCTAATCATTGAGTATACTGTTTGTAATACCAATAAATGCATATTTCCAACTTGCATGTATCATCAAACATAGAAATGAAATCACTCGCAAGCAGGATTTAGGGGAAATTTGAAAATGCTTGTTGCAAAACGTATTTGTTTTTCTACAATATCTGCCTCAGCACTACAGAGAGAAACTCCCTCTCTAAACCCTAACCCTAACCCTAACCCTAACATGCACAAAAACCAATAGAACACACCAAAGGAAAGGGAAAACCCCAAAAGCATAAGAGCGCCTCTTTAAACAATCAACCAAGCAACTAATTTCAACTTTAAGGGACTTAAATTACTGAAAGATTACTTAAATGTTGGAGTATTTTTAAGAACACTGTCAATGTTAATGTCTCTTATATGCTACACACAACACTTATAGTTTAGAGACATTCATGTGTGTGTGTGTGTGTGTGTGTGTGTGTGTGTGTGTGTGTGTGTGTGTGTGTGTGTGTGTGTGTGTGTGTGCAGAGATACATCCCTGTTGGACAAACTTGCAATCTTTAGCAAATCAGATTTTGGTTGTGATTTCTGACTGAGCACAAGGGGCTCGAAACACACACACACACACACACACACCACACACACACACACCACACACACCCCACACACACACACACACACACACACACACCACACACACACCTTTACCCCACCAGCTGAGTCTAGAAGGGTGTGTTGGCTAGAGATAAGATTTCCTCTGATGTCCTCATTTTTCTTTCTGCTAAGCCAAATTGCACGCTGCTCACAACCTCAAAACACGTGTCACATGATCAGCACAAACACACCTTTCTGCTTCAAACGGCCCAAATAAAGGATGTCTTTGTGCTACATAAGCAGCCATGCACCAGGGAGAAAAACAATACCTACAGTAGCTGCTGTGGGGGACTCATTCAATTACATGAAATCATTTTTGTTGAAAAATCATAAATAAAAGACCAAGCTCATCATCCTGGGTTTACTACTGCTTAATTATTCACCTAGCGCTAATTAGGCAATCAGCTGCAATGGATTTAGCCCGCAAGAGGCTATAACATATGAAAACACAGCACTTGTCTTTGTGTTGTTCCTCACACGACTACACCAGCTTCGTGTTGTAGTTGCACAGGCTGTAGAAAAATTGAAAAAAGTGTGAATTTTGTCGCTGCAGACCACCTGCCTCTGTGTATAAATAGCCATTTTTTATAACAAGAAACCAACTTGAAAGGTACCAGTAGTTTAACATGTGAGTTACTGTCTCAGGTGTTATATAGGATTTGGTGCATGTTAATGGTCTGCAAAGGCATATTATGTTTACAATCATATACATCTTCTAATTTAAGGAGCTGGAACAAGCTGTTAGTGTTTCTTGATAATTTACTGAAACCGATTAATCAAATGCGGCAATCACTGCTGTGATAATTTCCTGCTGATGATCTAATTGGATAATCAACTCATGTATCCTTTCGTCTTGTGCTTATGTAAAACCAACAACCATACACATCTGAATAAGTCCGTTTTGGTGCCTCAAGAAGACAACTTTCCAACTGAAATAGTGTTAAAAAACAGATGGTATTTGTTAAGATAAAACAGGCGCTAGGCACACCGCAGTACTTTTCCCCACAGGTCATCAGAACTTAGTTCATGAGAACTCTTAGTTCTCATGAACTAGTACAGATCGCGTTCACACCGGAATAAGTCCCTGGGGGAGGATTAGGCAAATGAAGCCGCTGACGTCACTTCTTCTTCTTCTGCTTTGGTTTACTGGCAGGCCGCAAACACTTCACGGCGTATACTGCCACCCGAAGTCCCCGGCCGGAAGTCCCCGGAGTTGGGGACTGGCTTCAGTAGAAGCTGCTGGGACTCCCAGCGGTGTGAACGCCTAAAAGGCGCGTTCACACCGCAGTTTGACATGTTTGACCCATCCGTGACTCTGGCTGGGAACTAAAGGATGTTTATCATAAGATAACTTTCCTATTTAAATATACAGAAGAGTATCAGGGTCACATGAGAAAGACATTTTGGGATGTTGAAAAAAAATGTTGAGTTCTGACCTGGAATATCAGAATTCTGAGAAAAAAAATTGAATTCTGAGATTTACAAAAATAACAGAAACATAATTATCACAGACATTTTTTTTTTCAGACTTCTGAGAACATTTTATGACCAAAAGTCAAATAAAAAAATGTTGAGTTTTGTTTACATTAATGGCAGAATTTTGAGATTTTTTTTTAATGCTAACATTTAAAAAAAATTAAAAGAAAATTATGAAAAATATTTGTATTTTTTGGAAGAAAAAAACCCAGAAAAAGTAAATATTTTTTCAGATATCTGAGATTTAAAAAACATGAGACAACATTGTTGGGATGTGACCAAAAGTAAAAATTGTTCAGTTCTGACTTTAATCTCAGAATTCTGAGAAAAATATTGGAATTCAGAAATTTCTAAAATAAATATTTTTTATTTTTGAAATTTCAGAATTCCAGAAAAAAAGAAATTCACAAAGAAATATATAATTTTTTTTATTGAGAGAAAAAAAAAGAAAATCTGAATTTTTTTTTCTTTTATTCAGATTCCTGAGATTTGAAAAAATTGAGAAGAAATTCTCAGAGAAAATAATTTATATATTTTTTCAGAGTTCTGAAATTAAAAAAACCGTTTATAAAGTCAGAACTCTATTTTATTTTGGTCACATCCCAACGTGTTCTCATGTGCCCCCAATCCTCTTCCCTATTTAAATAAGGAACGTGTTAATAATCATGTTGTCATTCATCCTCCTCCTCGCTTCCGGAACTCCACTTGAAGTACAGAAAAACTCCTGAAGGAAACTGCGGTTTGAGAAAAGCCTTTATGGCGCCGCCGCTCCGCCATGTTGGCTCAAAGCCTGCAGGCCTGGAAGCAGAATCCTGGGTAACGGATCGGAGCCAACATGGAGGACAGAGCAGCAGTTTCATAACCCCCGAGTAGGAGGAGCCTGTCGGGTTTCTGGAAGCTCCGTGGAGCCGCGCGTCCAGGCAGAAACATCGGGGAGAAAAACACCAAACCACGGGAGGAAAGTGGAGGAAACACGGAGAGTGGAGGCTCGGATCTACAACGGAGGAGCGTGTGTCTTCACGCGTGTGTGTGTGCATTCCGCAAAAGAGTGTACTGACTTGAATCTGCCAAGGAGGATTGTGTGTGTGTGTGCATCCCTTTGGGGAAGTGGAGCTCACTGTGACCCACCTGGATCAGAAACAGGAGTCTGATGCGCACCGGGTCTGTTTCTAACACTAAAGCCCAGAGTTACCGGGGGGCAGTGAACACACCACCTGAGGACTTCATTCCACTGTTTGTCTGACCACCACGTTTGAGACATACGGGGAAAAGCTTCGGGAAAGGCGGGGTCGAACCGGCTCCCGAACCGGATTATTGCGCTCCTTCTGTGCCGAATCACGCACAGCGACGCAGCGGTTTTTCGGGGGGCGGGGGGTCTTACAACTGGAATTTAGAAAACCTTCCTGTGGAAACTCTTCACCGACTGCTGCGGACCTTTTTATTATTATTATCTGTCCGCTTGTGGCCTCTGTTCCCCCCCCCCCCTCCCGGATTTTTAGGAGCACCATCACCAGCTTTGGGACGCGTATTTTGGGGATATTCTTTTCCCCAGCCGGGGTCGGACTATGGCGGACGACGACATCCTCTTTGAAGATGTGTACGAGCTCTGCGAGGTCATTGGCAAGTAAGTGTCGCTGATTTAAATTCACTTATTGTGTTCTGATGGTGATGATTGGTCACCGGGGCTTTCCAATTAGCTGCTCCTAATATCCTGAAGGGTATGGCACGCTCTCAATTGCACATGCACGCCCAAAAACAAAAAGCATGGTCCTTTCTGTGTGGGAATATATGTATGTGTTCAATTGTTTATGCTTACACCTATCTTACATTATATTTAACTGATATACACCCATCCCACAACTATTTACCACATTATTGCCCCTTTTTTATGGACGTGATAACAGTTGCTACATTCCCAGTTTTATCGTTTTATTCCAACATGCAGATAAGATCCAATTTCACTGTGGCAGCATTTCTCATCTTCCCTGCACTGTGTATGTCAGAGTGTGTGTGTGTGTGTGTGTGTGTTATAATTGCACACACACACACACAGCACTTGTGTGTTTTGACCTATAGTGGCAGTTGGCAACTTGCTGCAGAGATTAAAGGGCAGGGCACCAGACCCTCGTGAGTCACTGCACATCTGGCCGTCGTTACTTACTCTGAGTTATAGTGAAAGGGGAAGAGGGTAGGAGGGCACGTTTGGGATGTTTTTGGAAAGAGAAGTCTTTGCAATGTGGTCTTGTAGTGGAATGAGAAGCTCCAATAGCCAACATGAGCAGTTTTACACAATAAATGATCCTGTATTATTATTATTATTATTATAGTGAACTATACACGTTTGAAGGATTCTATGCTAATTCAAGAGTATTTTTAAGATGTTGCAACCTTCCTTGATGTTTCTTGTAACCAACCCTAGGTTTGCATTCAGTTACAACTTCTAGCATTCAAATACTGTGAAGGATATGTCATTTCATAACATCTTAGTATGGGTAACCTGCAAAAACATGCAAGTGTAACATATATATATATATATATATATATATATATATATATATATATTTATATTTATATTTATATAAACATTTGGGTTTTTCTCGAGACAATAGCCTCTGAGAGAGAAATGCAAAAAGCGTTGCAACCGTCCCCAGTCTCTCTTGTAGTGGAATAAGAAGCTTCAATAGCCAGCATGATGAACAGTTGCAGTTTTGTACAATAAATTATCCTGTAATATTATTTTAAAGTATACACGTTTGAAGGTTCTATGATGTTGCAACCTTCCCTAGGTTTGCGTTCAGTTGCAACTTCTTGCATTCAAATAAATACTGAAGGATATGTCATTTCATAACATCTTGGTATGCAAACACATGCAAGTGTAATATACACATACAGATGTGGTTCTTCCGGACATAATAGCATCTGAGTAACTGAAAGAAATGCAAAAAGTGTTGCAACCGTCCCCAGTCTCCAAGGGGAAGAGGAAGGAAGTGCATATTTTACTTTGCTCACTCAAATTTAATGTAGTTTAAAAATGTGGATAAGGATTAGTTGCATTGTCAACTTCTTCAATTCAAATAAATATATTCTGAAGTCTAATAATATGTTTATTTTGTTAAAAGATTGTGAGAGATGTTGCAACCGTCCCTGATGTTTTTTTGCAACTGCCTGAAGGTTTAGGTCATTTGCACTTACGACTTCTTACATTCAAATACATGGTTTGAAGAATATGTCATGTCTTATCATCTAAAAGCAGACATGTGTGCATTAAAGACATGAATGTTTGGTTTGTCTGGATCAAATGACTCTGAGTAACTGAGAGGAAATGCAAGAAGTGTTGCAACCGTCCCTTTGTCGCCGTTGCGGGGGAAATGGTTTTGGCGTGCATGTTTTGGGGATTTCTACCACTTTCCTAAACTAACATGATGTACTATAGTTGCCGTTCTGAACAGTAAATGATACTCCACCGTCTCCAGGGTTTAGGCCGGTTGCAACTTCTTGCATTCAAATAAATATTATATAACATATGTCATATCATATAATCTTTTTAAAGGGTATGGATTATTAGTTAACATGTGTACGATTGATTGGAAAACATTTTGTTGGTTTGGACCAAATTGTTTTTGAGAAACTAAGGGAAATACAAAACGTGTTGCAACCCCATAGGAGTTCACTGTTTGGAAATGCAATGAAAAGTACTAGCATTTTGTTTAAATGTGGAAAAGTTGATTGTAAATATCTATCAAATATCCCTTTGTACTTGTATGAATAGTAAGGCTGCACTATAAACAAACCCCAGCATGAAGACTGCTGTTAATCCCATCAGAATAATGGTTTCTGTTTCAGAATGACAGGTGAATCATACTGTGGTTGCTACACTAACTCCTCCTCCTGTTATTTAGTTAAGCGTGGTAACAAAGCTTGGTGTATCATTGACATTTATATATATAATTACACGCTCTTTCATTCAGTGTTTGGACAGTCTTAGTGTTTGTGTCGTTCCCATGCTCCTTCTCCGATGACTAATAACTCAGAACCGGTTACAAATGGCAGCAAACTGTTTTATTCCTGATAACCTCTTTAGACTCTCATTGTCCTGCGTTAACCACACCTGGGACTTTCCCATTGCATCATAATGACACGGAAGAAGGGAGTCTGAGTTGACTTGCTTTTCTGCAGAGACACTTGAGTGCAAAAGAAACGATTGAGTGAAAACTGTTTGTGCTTTGTCCTGCATGAATAAGCGAGTGTGTGTCATCCAAACTGCTGGTCCTGAATGAAGCATTTGATTGGGCGTCACAAACACGTGAATCACAGTTTTTTGGCCGACTGGTTCTGGGACTCCAGCGGTGACACATGGAGACGGATGAGTGTTTGACAGAGACCTGCGTGAACTCTACATGTTTAGGCAAGCCTGAAAGTCTGAAGAAAACATCATCCGGACAGTCAGAGGCCGTTTGTTTCTCCTTCACTCAAACACACAGTTCCCATGCATGCTTAAAAAGTCACAAAACCAGTGCATCTATTCATTTAAAGCTACAGGACTGCAATTGACAATTAATTTCATTACTGATTGATCATTTTATCTGTGAAATTGCAGAAAATAGAGACTATTATCCATCCCAGTTTCTCAAAATTAAAGGGGATGTCTTTAAATGTCTTGTTTCGTCAGTCCAAAAACCAAAAGATACTTACCTTACCATTGTATTGTTACCATAAACAAGAGAAAAGCAGGAAAACTCGATATTTCTGAGGCTGAAAACCGCATTTGTTGGCGGTTTTTGTATAAAAAATGACTTGCTTAGTGTTGTTGCAACTCTTAAGGCACTTAATTGGTATTAAAATATCCTGAAAATTGAAAAAAAGTATATTGTTTTTCCAAAATCCTGCTAATGGTTAAGTTTTTCTTGAATCTCTTTCCAAATGGCATCAAAAAAATTCTTCAAAATCATAAATGTAACCTCGCTTAACCTCTAGGAACCCTGCAAACACACTCAAGCATTGACCTAAAAAACCCTCACTCTCTAACAGCCCTATGTATAATGTACAAATACTACTTCAACATTTTAAACACATGTTCAGCAAAGGCTCTTGTCTGGAAAGGAAAGAGAAACCGCATGCATGCACGCACGCACGCACGCACGCACGCACGCACGCACACACGCACACACACACACACACACGCACACACGCACACACGCTGTGTCTTAGCGTCTCATTGGGACAGGTTGCGTGTGATTTACAGAAGCAGAGAGCGGCCTCTTATCAGCCGACCTGCTGCTCTGCGTGCAGCCACAGCTTCTTTTAAGGCTTTTTATCCTGAAACACAGTCTGGATCTAACCGAGGGGGAAACCGAACGACAACACTGAGTCAGGGAAAGAAACGCTTTCAGAGGCCTACTGTGTGTGTCCTGCAGGGTGAGACACATGTTGCACATACAGAACTATAAATATATTTATAGGTCATGCTGAAATGTGCATGGAAAGCAGTGCTGTGAGTGTGTGTCGTCTGGATGTGTGTGGCCCTTTTTAAAATACCAGGAAACACCCAGTATTTAAGTCCATATTTATGCAAAGTTTCCAAAGAAAATGGTCTCACTAGCCAAAGGGATAAAAGATCCACCGGTCAAGCATATTTCTTTTTAACTGCGTTACAATTAAAAAATGTCCTTTTTTCGGGCCACGTAGACATCAGTTTCAGTAGATTTAAAAAGGGTAGAAAGGTTTTATGTTCAATACAAACTTAAAGACCAGAGCACATTTAGAAGCTTAATTATGTTTTATATGTTAATCAATTCAAGCCTGAATGCAACTCTAGAATTCATAACCTCAACATTTTACTGAAATAGGCATATTTTTGCCCTTATTTTTCCATTGAAATGTTATTTTATATCATACCAACCCTGAGAAAACAGCAACACATTACAAGGATAACTAGAGACAGTGGAAGAAGGATAGGGAAGGGATTAACTTGTTATTTTATTATATGCTTGTTTTTATTTAACACATGAGCATAGGAAATGAATATTATGGGTCCAATAATGTCTTTTTATTACAAATAAACGCGGCTGTTATGATTTGGTTTTGTGTATTTCGGCTATTAAATGAAGTTTATATGAAACATAATATTTAATTATAACAAGCTTATTCATTTTAATCAACGCAACCTCCTAATCTGTTGTAGTCGCTGATGTTGCATAAAAACAATCTGATATTGTGTGAAACTCTGACAAAGACAGAAGCAGCGCCCATAAATCACACCAAAATGAGGAAGAGTCGAGGGCATCGTTTGTTGCATAACTATTTTGTGTTAATTCAAAGCTACAGTGTAGAAATGGCAATGACATTCTTCTGACCTGAGCTACAGTAGTGCAAGAATAATTGAAATTAGGACACTAGAAATAAACAGTCCAAAATATTTCTGAGATAGAAATAAAATAGCCTTAAAAAAAATATATATATATATATATATATATACACACACATGTGGAAATACAAATGTCCAGTAACAAATATAATACAGGATATTATTGAACAACAATAACAGAGCTCAGGTGTTTCATAGTCTTATCTGGACCTTGTTTGATGCATCATTTGAGGATGCATGAACAAGATTTATCCCCCTGCTCGTATTTTTAGAGCGTTGACCCCGGTCAAAAGCCTGTCCGTCTGTCGCCACGTGAGCATGTCGTACATCTGTCACATCGATCCTGTTTCTCTCTGTCCTCAGGCTCAGAGACAGGAGGTGAGGGTGGCATAACATAAAGAAGTTAAGGCATAGAAGAGGAGAAAGAGGGAGTACATCTAGGGTGGAGGGTGAGGGTGGCATGAAATAAAGATGTTAGGGCCGAGAAGAGGAGAAGGAGGGGGAGTAAATCTAGGGGTGAGAGTGAAGAGGTTGCAGAGAGGGAAGCAGTCCATTAGTTTGACTCACACATTAAGAGACATGCTGTGCCTCCAGGCCGTGCTCTTTTTCTAGTTCATCCTCTGAAAAATAAAAGGTGTGTGTGTGTGTGTGTGTGTGTGAAGAAATGGACAACAAGGAAGATGTTGTTTGGCTTTGTTTTCCCTCGCAGCTGTAAACAGTTAATACAGGGTGACAAGAGCCAATTCTAATTCAGTGTTTGGTTAAAGAGGCCCTGTTCTGCTTTTTGTGGTTTTCACTTTTACTGTAGTGTGTTTTTGTGAATGTACAAAGCCTCAAAACTGAAGATCAGCAGGAGAGGACTCTTTAAAGTAGAGACACTACATACTGATATACACCTGAACATCAGCAGGAGAGGACTCTTTAAAGTAGAGACACTACATACTGATATACACCTGAACATCAGCAGGAGAGGACTCTTCAAAGTAGAGACACTACATACTGATATACACCTGAACATCAGCAGGAGAGGACTCTTTAAAGTAGAGACACTACATACTGATATACACATGAACATCAGCACGAGAGGACTCTTTAAAAGAGACACTACATACGGATATACACCTGAACATCAGCAGGAGAGGACTCTTTAAAGTAGAGACACTACATACTGATATACACCTGAACATCAGCAGGAGAGGACTCTTTAAAGTAGAGACACTACATACTGATATACACCTGAACATCAGCAGGAGAGGACTCTTTAAAGTAGAGACACTACATACTGATATACACCTGAACATCAGCAGGAGAGGACTCTTTAAAGTAGAGGCACTATATACTGATATACACCTGGACATCAGCAGGAGAGGACGCTTTAAAGTAGAGACACTACATACTGATATACACCTGAACATCAGCAGGAGAGGACTCTTTAAAGTAGAGACACTACATACTGATATACACCTGAACATCAGCAGGAGAGGACTCTTTAAAGTAGAGGCACTATATGATATACACCTGACATCAGCAGGAGAGGACTCTTTAAAGTAGAGACACTACACTACATGAATATTGTCCTAAAGCACACACCGCTGTAGAGCTGCTCCACTGTGAATAAGACAAATTACCCTTCATTTGCATACCTCATGACCTAGAAGGACCCTGTACAAAACCTGAATGTCATTATCAGTGTGTGTGTGTGTATAAAGTGTGTGTTGCTTATTTCAGATCTCGCTTTGTCTGGTGTAGTGTATAGTTTACCATGAGGTGAAGGTGGATATAAGTCTTCAGCTCTCCTGTGAATTTTCACCTGAACTGATACCCCCTGTAATCCTGGGAAGATGAAATACTACTGCTACCTTTTTCATCTTATTGTGGAAGAAAGGATTGTAATAATAAGTGTGTGTGTGTGTGTGTGTGTGTGTGTGTGTGTGTGTGTGTGTGTGTGTGTGGTGTGTTGTGTGTGTGTGTGTGTGTGTGTGTGTGTGTGTGTGTGTGTGTGTGTGTGTGTGTGTGTGTGTGTGTGTGTGGTGTGTGTGTGTGTGTGTGGTGTGTGGTGTGTGTGTGTGTGTTGGGTGGTGTGTGTGTGTGTGTGTGTGTGTGTGTGGTGTGTGTGTGTGTGTGTGTGTGTGTTATCGTCCTCCTTTCCCCTCAGGAAGAGCAGAGGGGTTTGTTGTGCCAAGTTGACGCCCACCAGTTTACTTAATTTTGTATTTTTAAAAGGCTCTGCTAAGGGTTTGTGTATTTATGTAGTGGGAGTGTGAATCTTTTGGTATCTCATGATTTGATTTTGGATTCAGTAAAAAAGGATGCTAATGTTAGGATCTACCAGTCTACTGTGCAGTAATACAGGCAGTGTGGCAAATGACTGAATGAAGTAAAGTGTGTGTGTATAAGATTATACATATTAGTATTTAGTGCCTCTACTGTGACATGTTTCCAACATTAGCCTCCTTTAGCTTAGCGGTGGTGACGTGAAGTCATGTGACCGTGCTGTAGTTCCTTTATAGCCCAACATTAGCCACCTTTAGCTTAGCGGTGGTGACGTGAAGTCATGTGACCGTGCTGTAGTTCCTTTATAGCCCAACATTAGCCGCCTTTAGCTTAGCGGTGGTGACGTGAAGTCATGTGACCGTGCTGTAGTTCCTTTATAGCCCAACATTAGCCACCTTTAGCTTAGCGGTGGTGACGTGAAGTCATGTGACCGTGCTGTAGTTCCTTTATAGCCCAACATTAGCCGCCTTTAGCTTAGCAGTGGTGACATGAAGTCATGTGACCGTGCTGTAGTTCCTTTATAGCCCAACATTAGCCGCCTTTAGCTTAGCGGTGGTGACGTGAAGTCATGTGACCGTGCTGTAGTTCCTTTATAGCCCAACATTAGCCGCCTTTAGCTTAGCGGTGGTGACGTGAAGTCATGTGACCGTGCTGTAGTTCCTTTATAGCCCAACATTAGCCGCCTTTAGCTTAGCAGTGGTGGCATGAAGTCATGTGAGTCAATCCTGCACAGTCTATTGGGAGTTTAAAGTCTTTACTGGACAATATACCAATTAAAAATGTTTCAAAAGTCATAATTGTAGTGACTGAATGAGGTCTGTAGCCTCATGGGAAAACACTGGTCTAACTGTCTCCAGGGCTTTTTTCCTGCTCCATGTGTATAATTGTGTGAAGCAGCTTGCATTAGCTGATCTTGGCCTCTCTGTCGGGGTTTGGAGGAGAAAATCCGCTAAAATGATCCTTCCTGCACGCACAATTACACATACATGATATAGCAGCGAGATCTCACACTCCACCACTAAAATATTTATCCATCCTCCTCATCAAGCTGTGAGAAAACACCCCCAGCAGCTCTGTGCAGCGGGAAGTAAAACCACTTCATCTGTCTTCATGTTGAGACGCTCACAACAACAAGCTGCATTCAAGGCACACGAACGCTAACAGCTGTTTGTTTAGATACATGGTCGTGGACTTGATTTGTGAGCCTCTACGTTTTTAATTATTCTATTAACTTTTTATTTTAAAAGTAATTTGTTTTTAGGGTGACTTTACAACATCTGTCCAGGGACTACGGATAAAAAAATGCTAACAGTGCTAACTCTTTTCTGCAAAGTTAATGCTACAGCACAAGTTATTGTATTATTTGAAGTATAAAAAGTATAAAGCTTTAAGGGAGGTCCTAAAAAATATATGACTTAATAAAATCTATTAAACGTTGTACTTCCACCAAAACACACACACCCTTAAGATATATTTCCAGTCCATTTGAACCAAAATAAAGTTGTGTTTACCTCCAAATTCTGTTCAGTATGCATGGCAGGAATAGCAGCATAATAAGCTCTTCTTCTTCCTTTCTTCATCCCTACTTCATGTCATTGTAGAGAAAGACAAAGGGCATGTGACACCTGACCTTATTACAGAGTCATCCGTCATGTTCGGTAGGAAATGTGGACAATCCGTCTCTTTGTTGTCAGTGAAGTATTTCAGTTTTCTGTCCAACAGTCCCTTCTTCCAGGACTCTAACCTTAACTTTTCTATGGACTTCTGCCTCCTTATGGCTGTTCTTTGGTCTAAAACATCTCTAAAGTGTCTTTATCTCGTCACATACAAGCTGTAGCATGCTCTGTCTGCATTTGTTTCTTATCAGGGAACTTTTGAGACATTTTGTCTGCAAAAGCTCTGGAGATAAGAGAAAAAGAGAAAAGACATTGTGGTCTCTCAGGCTTGTATCTGAGATTTTGACTGTAGTAGCAGTGTTTCCCCTACCATTGTCTTGGAGGGGCGCTGCGCCCCGCCAACGGAGCCCCGCCAACGGAGCCCCGCGCCCCCCGCCAACGAAGCCCCGCGCCCCCCCCTGAAATTTAAGGTGTTTAAAAAAAATATATATATTATTTTTTATTTCATATATATATATATTGGAATTTGGTGCTACACATATATATATATATATATATATATATATATATATATATATGTGTAGCACCAAATTCCAATATATATATATATATGAAATATATATATATATATATATATATATATATATATATATATATATATATGTGTAGCACCAAATTCCAACTAATCTATATCTACCGTCACTTTCCCTCTTGAACATGTGCTCTTTTATTAAATAAACTAAACGCTTTAATTTTAAGTTGTGAGTTTAGTGTTGTTGACCCTAAGAAACACTGATGCATTAATCAATAACAATAATCCACAGCTCCTCTCTCTGCTCCAGAGGATTTAAAAAAAAAATATCCCACCTCCCCCCCACCCCGCTCCTGATCCGATTCCGATCATTTGATTTTGACAATCTGCCGATACCGATTTTTCCCGATCCGATCTTTATGAAATGCATTAAGAGAGAAAAAAGCGAAAAAGCATTGAAGTTGTCCCTTAAGGTTATTATTTAATTTAAATGACAGTACCCAACTACCCATTCGATCCAACATGGATATAGCTTCTTTTTTTCACAGCAGCATTGGATCAAAACAAAATAAAGCTTATCAGTGGTCCACCACAAAATAACCATGAAAACCCAAAGCCCAAAAGAAGCAACACATACATGATGTTGTGTAATTTTAAACCAAAACTAAGGCCTCAGGATGACTTTAAGACGTGAACATGGTCATTTTTGTTTTGTAACATTAAATAAAATAATACAAATATTTTATAAAAAAAAAAGAAAATCCCGATCCCCGATTTTTTTCTCCCGATCTTTTGAAAATCACGTGATCGGCTCCGATCCCCGATCACGTGATCGGATCGGGACATCTCGAGAAATGGCTTTTAATCTGGTGTAAATACTTGTGTTTATCATCCTTTTTTGATGCGAAATTGTTTCTTACAAATACTTATTTTTTATTATCCATATATATTTACCTATTTTGCAACTTTCTTTTTTGTATTGTTTATGTTCGCGCCAGCAGATATAAAAAAAAAGAAATTCCTTGTATGTGTGAACGTGCATGGCAATAAACTTGATTCTGATTTAGATGATTAGAATAGTTTTGAATCACTTTCTGACGAGTGATTCATCCGTTAGACAGTAAACATGAAGGTGCTGCTGGTGGTCCATTTAAAGCAGATATTTTCTACCCCAGAGGATTTTCAGAGCCTCCTCATTCAGCAGGTCCTGTTTTATATGTGAGAGCACGCATGTGAGTCAGGATCAGAGTTTGTGTTCACAGCAGGTTCCTGTTAGCTCACAAGGTGATGCAGTATCTTTTATTAAAGCTTATTTATGTATTATTCCCTCCTGACCCGTGTGCTCTCCTGCACAGATTTCATAACGACTTTACACTGAAGCTTCACAGAAACGCTTTCAGAAAGAAGATGAAGTCAACTCTCATTGAAGAGGTTTATAAACTGGAGGCCTTGGCTTTGATGGATGAATGTGAAACGAGGATCCAAAGTGACTGGTGACTGGTGGTTTGAGGTTTGTCTGAGGATAAAGTCCCCTTGTTTCTTTTAAAGAGTTCCTCTCCTGCTGATGTTCAGGTGTATATCAGTATGTAGTGTCTCTACTTTAAAGAGTCCTCTCCTACTGATGTTCAGGTGTATATCAGTATGTAGTGTCTCTACTTTAAAGAGTCCTCTCCTGCTGATGTTCAGGTGTATATCAGTATGTAGTGTCTCTACTTTAAAGAGTCCTCTCCTACTGATGTTCAGGTGTATATCAGTATGTAGTGTCTCTACTTTAAAGAGTCCTCTCCTGCTGATGTTCAGGTGTATATCAGTATGTAGTGTCTCTACTTTAAAGAGTCCTCTCCTGCTGATGTTCAGGTGTATATCAGTATGTAGTGTCTCTACTTTAAAGAGTCCTCTCCTGCTGATGTTCAGGTGTATATCAGTATGTAGTGTCTCTACTTTAAAGAGTCCTCTCCTGCTGATGTTCAGGTGTATATCAGTATGTAGTGTCTCTACTTTAAAGAGTCCTCTCCTGCTGATGTTCAGGTGTATCAGTATGTAGTGTCTCTACTTTAAAGAGTCCTCTCCTGCTGATGTTCAGGTGTATATCAGTATGTAGTGTCTCTACTTTAAAGAGTCCTCTCCTGCTGATGTGTCAGGTGTATATCAGTATGTAGTGTCTCTACTTTAAAGAGTCCTCTCCTGCTGATGTTCAGGTGTATATCAGTATGTAGTGTCTCTACTTTAAAGAGTCCTCTCCTGCTGATGTTCAGGTGTATATCAGTATGTAGTGTCTCTACTTTAAAGAGTCATCTCCTGCTGATGTTCAGGTGTATATCAGTATGTAGTGTCTCTACTTTAAAGAGTCCTCTCCTGCTGATGTTCAGGTGTATATCAGTATGTAGTGTCTCTACTTTAAAGAGTCCTCTCCTGCTAAGAGGGAACACAGGCATTTTAGCCTTTGCAGACCATTTACATGCACAAAAACTATAGAATACAGGAAAGGGAAAATCCAAGAAGCAGAATAAGGCCTCTTTAAATGCACTACAACTTGACCTGAATTATGCATCAGGTCTTAAATTACAAACTGAAACAGGGTTAGCTTTCAGGAAATACACAAAACAGACCGCAATGATAGGTTTTTCGCATTGAAAGCAGATGAAATCACTGCGAAGCCTCAACATCTGCAAACCAGATTTAAACAGTTAATTTTAGCTTTTAGCGCTAACCTCTCTCTTTGTGTCTTTTTATTTTCTCCTTTTCTAAATGAATAGTTCTGTCTGACTGTCACAAGCCGAACAATACACCCCATAACTCTGTGAAAGAATCACATTCACCTTTTCATTGAATTAGTTTAGACCAGTGTAACTCCTGGTGCTTTGTGTGAGCCGACAGTATGAATGATTCCTGCAGCTGTAAAACTCCCAGAAGCTTTTCTAACGTCTGAAAGGGAAATGTCTTTTCCCGGTGTGTTGCATGGTGGGTGTTGTTTTTCTCCAGCTGTAACCCAGGTGACACCGTGTGCTTTGGCATGCAGCATGGAAATCAGTTCAGATTGAAAAGACTCCAACGGAACAACAAGAGGACAGGGGGGAAATCATCTGGAAACAAGAAACAGGGAGTGAGAAATAGCCCTGAAACGCCACGGAAAGAAACAGTAATTCATGTCATTTAAGAAGTTTAAACTAGTGAATAATGTACCATCCAAATTGAAAATGATTTGCAAGATCCACCAGAGTATTTGGACAGTAAACAATCAATAACAGGGAGATGTTTCGCCACTTTAAGCTTCTTGACTCTCAATATGTTTGCATTAAAACTAACTCTCACACGTTGACTCAAAACAGATTTCTTGCTTCTTATACAACATCTAACTTTTCTCTTGCTTATAAACTCCCATTGCAACTGTTCAATCTTACCCATTTTAGTGTGATAATGCACTTTAAATTACCTTCAACTTGACCATATGCATCAGGTGATTGGTTACAAACTGAAACAACTGAATATCACCCAAAGAATTAAGGATAACATTTGGTTTCTACCTTAGAGACAAGTCTTGCTTTTCTTCAAGCTCTTTAGGGTTATTACAAAGAGTTTTTTTAAAATTAAGGCATGAGACATGTCCCAGTAGAGACACTCAATACATATATGAACTTTAAATTGAGCACAATATTTCCTCTTTAAATATATAACACATACTGGGCGAGTAATATGTTGCAGAATGTCTGTTTTAAGTCAACAATGCAGTGTCTGCCGGTTTCTATCTTTTAATGAGATCTGAGAGGTACTAGTTTTAATACAAAGCTATAAAGAGTGAGTGCTTGAAGTCTTCCTTGACATGTATATGGATGGAGATCAGGGTCAAATGTTATGTCCAGCTACCTTTTAATTTATTGCATTCAGTCTCTCATTGTTGTTTAACATCTTTTTATCTCTGGATAATGGCTATAATACACAGACGGGGAGTCTCATATAGCCGTGATGATCACATTTGGCCAGCCTGCAACCCAGGCAATGCTTCATATTGATCAGCAGATGTGTGTGTGGTTTTTTTTCTAGACACACACACACACACACACACACACACACACACACACACACACCACACACACACACACACACACACACCCATCCCACCATCAGATAGTGAGACAGTACTTGTCCGTCCTTTTTGTCCTTGAGCTTGATTTGTGATTATCTCACAGTGCTGCACAGATATTTATAGCCGTTGAAATACACTCACAAACTAGGGAACACACACTCATATATTTTGACAGACTGCTTGGACATCACCCTGCTCCTGTTCAATTATTCATGTCAAAGTCTGGCTGTGCTGTAGCTTACAATCCGGTGTAAATCATTGATGACTGCGGAGATACAGGGAGAGAAATTCTCACCTTTAAAATCTGACATTTTAAACCGAATACGGATGGAATTCGCTTACTAGAAGGTGCATTTTTGACCCGGTGGTTATGCATGCTGGTTTTTGGATAATTTAACAGAAGTGCGCTTTGAAAATGGAGCTTGTTGCATGTGTTCAAATCAGCTGGAGATGAACTAGAGCTGCACAAATAATCTATATTTCCATGCAATCACAATATGGACTTGTGCAATATTCAAATGTGAAGAAGCACACTATATTTTAAAGGCTAAATATGTGTTTTGAATGAAGCATTGTTAAGTCCTGACCTACAAATCTTATTTTGAGACGTAAAAAACATATTGCATATTGGTACAGATCCTCTGTTTTTAGATCATTTGATATATGTAAATGCAAATGTGAATAATGATGCGAAAATGATGAATCCCTCTCATATTGTCAGGCAAATTACCTAATAAAAAAGCAGTGATAACCCATATCTGACATCCTTAGTGCAGACATATCACGCTGTTGAGTGTATATTAGGAAGATGTTTATCAGTCTGCTTCTGCATATAGCAACTCCTCCAAAGATGGGCCAATTAACTGATTGGAAAATACCAAACAAGATGAGATAAAATAAGATGGAACTGTATTTATCGCCTTGGGAAATTCAGGCGTTTATAGCAGCAACAGGGTCAGAGTTAAAAACAGGATTCACACAAGGTAAAGATAAAATAATAATACAACAAAAATAAAGTGATAAAGTAACTATTGAAACAAGAAGTTGAGCATTTGTATGAGCATGTTAAAGGTCTTCTATCATGCTATTTTTATGCATATATTATGGGTCTCAGATATATCAAAATATATAAAAACATGTCTATGAAGTGTTTTGCTCAAAATACCAAACAGATCACCCATTCTAGCCATGCCTCATATCCCTCTATTTCAGCCTGTTACTACACACATACTCTCTCCAGTACAGGTTAGCTCTGAGTGTTAGCGATGCTAATGTAAACAAAGACCACATTACTTCAAGAACACGTTGCTCATTGTTTCTGATAGCAACGTTTCTGATTGGGCCGTGGGTGTAAAGCCCGCCCACATTTCAGATATTACGTCATATCGGCAGCAAATCTGGATCAGCTCCGTTGTTCCCCCGTTTTTAGAGATGTGGGTACGGAGGAAAAGAGAGAGGGTTTGATTTTATGACACTTTGTGAGTCTTCTGACACACCGGGGACACATCTTCATCTATAAAGGACATCAAAAAGTGCATTTTGCATGATAGGAGACCTTTAAATAAGATCAGTGAATTATCTGTGAAGAAGATGCAGACTCAGTGAGACGGTGATCAGGAAGCAGAGAACGTTTAGAGGAGCATGGATGCGTCTTAACGGGGCACGGCCACATTTAGCCGGGTGTTACTTCGCTGTTGACATATTTTCTGAGTCTGACAGATGGCTGACACATGCTCTGTGTCGCAGATCCATTGTGACGGAAGCTCTGAGCTGGTGGTGGAAAAACCACAGCGTCTTACTTCAAGCTGTCACAATCTCACACGATTAACACTTCAACTCCATTTTTATCTCCTCCACGTCCCTCCCTCAACCTCTATGTGAGGCTTAATTATGATGCAACAATTAATTGAGATTATTTACTTACTTCAATAATCTAAAAGCCAATAGAGAAATCCCATTGGGTTTTTGTGGAAGGCAATGGTTATGTATTGTGTTAGTCAATTTATTGAACATGTTAAAATAATAATAATAATAATAACAAGGTATAAAAATACAAAATAAATTCTCAAATAGGTTCTGTCATGTTCAAAAGGGGCAAGAAGAAGCTTAAAAACGTTTCTGGTCCTCCTCTAGCGTACATTGTTCATGAAAATAAAAGTTCAAGTCATCGTCAGCCAAATTCGTGATATTGATTCTGTTTTAAAACACTCATTCCTTTGTACAAACAAACAAAGCAAAATAACTTTTACAACGACAAAAATAACAAGCATGATTTCGCAGGTCCTGCTCACAACCATTCAGGATTTAGTTTCTAAATAATTGTTTTAGTTTAAAGTTGCACAGTATTTCAGCTCATCATTACAGATTAACACCTTTTTGTTTTGATGCAATGAAGTTTGGAATTTGTTCGTATAGGTGTTTTTTGGAAAATGCAGTTTCCTCTCAACGTGTGTGTGTTTTCTCTCCGTGTGAAAAGTCCCTGGAAATAATGAGGCAATTGTTGATTTGTGGCCTTGAACATAATTTGGATAGTTTTATAGTCAACCAGGTCTTGTAGTTTTAGTGTTTTTAATGTTTCTTCTTGTAAGGCAATGCAAGGCAAGTTTATTTATATAGCACCTTTCAACACAAGGCGATTCAAAGTGCTTTACAAACATGAAAGGCATTAAGAGCATTAAGAAATGTATTATAAAATGGCATTTCAAAACACTCATTTAAAAGCAGAGGTAATAAAACATGAATAACACAGATGATTAAAAGTTACAGTGCAGTGTGACATATGAATATATCAATTAAAAGCAGCGGCAAAAAGAAAAGTCTTCAGCCTGGATTTATATGCAATAAAAACAGGATGGAAAATGACTTTAATAACGGGTACAGGCGTCACTTTCTGGCCTTCTTTGCGCTGCCATCTGCAGCTGACAGCCTTCACTGCATATGTTCTGCGTCACTGCATGTGTGGAGAGTGAATTTTCCTCGAAAATATTCCACACCTGTCAACGAGGGACATGCTCGAGAGTGGCAGCATGACTCTGTGTGAAAAACACCCAGATATCACGGTCGTTTCACCTCCTCCCTGAAGGGTGTGGAGCTCAGTGTTAAACGCTGTGTTTGTGATTACTCAGCAAATAGTCTGCTGGATATATGATATAAACAGCAACTGGATGGCTGCACAGTGCACACACACTCAAATATTTACCCTCCTCTCCTCCAATCTGTGGGTTTTCCCCCCAGGATGAGTGAGGCATGAGAGGATGAGTTGAAATCAGGTGCACTCGGAGAGAAACGCTTGAAGATGGAGAAGGAGGAAGAGGTTTAGTGAGGCGCGATCACTCAGGCTTGTGCTCTGAAGTGTTACAACTGATTTTTGCTTTTGGATCACCTGAGGGTGTGTGGGAATATTCCCTGAGAGAGGAGGCTCAGCTGCTGGTTTCTGAAGAATACTGAGAGTAAAACTGTAAAAGAAATGGCACAGTAGTTTTGAAATGTGGGGTTCTGCTTTCTCTGTACCTGCAGCCACATCATAGACCCTATGCATTACATTAATGCACACAATGTATACAATATCTTGTTTTTTATTACTTGCACATATTTTATTCAATTCTGTTTTTAGGATTACAACCGTATTCAATGTAAATACTGCTATTTTCTTACTATATATTTTTATTTTATTATAGTTTTCTTCAAATTGTTTTCTATCTGTGTTTTTAATTTGTTTTATTGTATGTATGCACCACGACACCAAGTCAAATTCCTCGTATGTGTTAACCTACCTGGTGATAAACCTGTTTCTGATTCTGATTCTCAAGAACAGCCATTTTGATCCTGAGTCATGGCTTTATTGTGTCTTAGATCGTAGCACTGTGAGGGTGTAATCTATAGACTGTATATAAAGATAACCACGTGTCTTCTTTCCTCCCACTTTATAAAAGTAAAGACAGTCCTGGACACAGATCATTTGAAGCTAGAATATGTGCAGAAGTGATCAAGCCTGTTAGCGTTAGCCACTTAGCTTCTAAGTTAGCACCATGGTAGCTGTTGGGCTACAACAATACAGCAACTCATATTTATTTCAATAAGTTGATATGATCAAATTGACATTATATGATCAAATTGACATTATATGATCAAATTGTCACAGTTCGTATTACACAGACTTGAGATTTCTTGTTTTACAAATGTCATGTGTGTGTTTGCTGACAGTTATCTTGCTTGTCAGCGTTAGCCACTTAGCTGCTACATTAGCACAACAAGGGGCTGTAAGTATAGAATGACGATACAACTAACACTATTATCACCGTAAATACATGTATGGCTGATTTAACCCATGTTTGATTACACATTCCCATGATTATTGGTTCATAAACATCATTGTTGTGTCTGCTTAGAATGATGTGAGAATACAGAGCAGTCCAACATCGCTAGCTAATATTCCTGGTAATATACATGTTGCTAAGCTAGCTAGCAGCACGGTCAGTTACTGTATAATACAATCAAATCTTCCTTTTACTCTTTTTTTTCTTGCTCTTTTGTAGGTTGTGGCTGATAACCAATAGAGCTTGCTTTGGAAAAATGTTTTTACTCTCCAACAACAGACCCAGCTTAATCCAGCTTAATTCAATTGGAGTAAATAATGTGCTAGCAGCGGATTAGCAACGTCAAGCATTAAATAAATTGCGGCATTACATGTTTGACTGGTTTTACAATACTTTGCATTGTTCCTCATTTCATTTAGACTATGCACACATTTCATTGTTTGTGCTTCAGTTCTACAAAGTTAGCACGCGTCGCTGCTGTGTTTCTCCTGGCTGTCAGTTCTTCTGTGAAAAGCCAAAATGCTGTAATTTATTAAAACTTAAGGTCCATTTTCTTCTCAGTCTTGTTAATGAAATGCAATCCCTTAGTGTGTGATCGAGGACAGAACAACAGCAGATGTTTTTTGGTTTTGTCAAGGTAATACTTAAAATGATGCGTCAGTGTTTTTGAGGACGCTGAGAAGGAAGGAGAGCTGCAAATGTGCTGGAGACACCGAGGTGTTTACAGTACACCAAGGTTTTAACTGTATCACACACACACACACACACACACACACACACACACACACACACACACACACACACGATGGCAGCGCTCAGCAGTTTTCCCAGGCCTTTTTTTACGAAAGCTCTGTGCCAAGATATCTGACCGAGCCAGACTCCAAGCTCATTGTACAGTTAGGTTAATGACACACACACACACTCTCTCACACACTCTCACACACACTGTACACACACTGACGGAAGCAATCTGCTCTCAGTAGGGGTCAGGTAAACATACAGTGACGGCTTCTCGACAGGTTATTCAAACACTCTCCTCTTTAGTGGTTTGGTAAACACACAACACAAATTCCTTAGCTCTCTCACACACACACACACACACACACACACACACACACACACACACACACACACACTGCCTCCATATGGTAACCCAGACAGTATTATAGCTGAGCTCTCAGTGACGCCTTGGTGCCATATGTGTGTGTGTGTTTGTTAGTCTGATATCTGCACTTTAAGCTTGTGCCCACTGTGCGATGATGTTTATACACGATAAGCGGTAATTGAATCTAAATAGCACTCAGCTTTATTCTCTTTTTCTGGATAAATGTGTTGATGCCTCAGGATAAAAACGTATGGTCGGCTCTCGTGTTCACGTTGACCTTCCAGCTTCTGTGTAATTAAATATAAACACATTTAAACACACATTCTTATATCTGCACATTACGCATGCATACACAGTCTCACTGTATGACTATCACTTAACACAAATTATATATAAACCTGCAGGGAATACAACGACAACCTACAGACTCTTTCTCACTGCATTATGATACATATCTGATAGTAAATGATGTGACGATGATGTACACAATGAAATGAAAGTTTAATTCTTTTACAGCTGATGATAAATGACGGTGGAGGAAGACAGATCAAAGTGGATTTAACTGCTGAGGTTACACCGTGGCTGCAGAAATAAATAATGTCTAAGACGCTTTAAAATGCCTGAAGCAAAACCAAAAAACATTTTCTGTTTTAGAAAACCTGTGCAACTCAGCAATAATATCTTTATTATTACAATTACACCAATGTGTACATTGTAATTTACATATGTATTTTTGTTATATATTATACCTTGTGCACATTTAAATGTAACCTCTTATGTTTTTATAAATATTTTGACTTTGCTTTATTCTTAAATAGCCTAAAAAAAGCAAATTAACCCTGATATAAATCAAGTATTCTGATATGCATTCAGTGTCTCTGCTACATGATTTGTGCAGAAAATAAGAATCCAGATTCTAGGACAAATTCGTAGTTGTTGGGGAAATATTTTCCAAGGCCCATAACTTTGACCCAGTGTATCAGTTCATGCTGTCCTGACTGAGCACACGCACCTGTAGCCTTGGCTGCTCGCAGTGCTCTGTCTCCTGTTCCTGCCTGTTGGCGTCCGCTGATAGAGGTGTTATGCTTCTATCTTGTTATGCACAATGTTGATTATTCTCTCTGAACTAGCTAAATACATGGGTCTGGGGTAGAGTTCTTCAGAATTGACGTGGCAACTCTACCGTGAAGTCAGAGCCTCTGACTCTGGACTTGTTTTGTGAATTCTCCGGCCGAGGCTCCAAATAACCCATCAGTGTTTGACATCAAAGCTCCAGCTCTCCCCGTGTCTCCTTCCTGAGTCGGTGACTCTTCCTGCATTGCTACACAGAAGTTTCCCCCACACGTAGTGGCAGGTTGCAAATATCGAATCAAAATTGTGTTTTTTTTAATGACTGTCACGTTAGGTATGCCTTAATAGTCTGGGCTTTGTAATGGAAAATAGGATTATCAGAGAATTGTGCTCTGATGTTATATTTAACATATAAATAATAATATTCTGTAAGCCTTACATGTCAAGAGACAGTAGATATCAGGAAGGTGATCAGTCACAAGGTGCCATGTGACCACACGGTGATCTGATGATGGGTCTATTTTACTCAGTTATCTCATGACTAAGCACGTATTTATTGTAACTGTATAAAAGCTCTCTCTTCAGTTTGAGTAGTTGCACTCGGCTGTGGAGACATTGCTTTTCAAATGTTGTTTGCCACCTTTGCAAAAGATTAAAGACTCAGAAGGACAACTCTTTGACTAGTTAATTTCAAGAATTTCCACCACAGCTTTTAATAGCTTTTACTGTGTTGCATTATTTCATTACCTACACTTAATTTGATCACAAACATTTGAGGTAATCTGACAACAATATATATAGTGTTTCCTACTCCTACCTTACTCACCTTTCCTACCCATACCTTTCCTTACCTTACCTTTCCAAACCTTTTCATTCCTAACCTTTCCTTTCATTACCTTACCTTTCCTTACCTTTCCTTACCTAACCTTTCCCTTTATATCCTTTCCTTTCCTTACACTGCCTTTCCTTCCCTTTCCTTTCCTTTCATTCCCTTCCCTTTCCTTTCCATACTTTTCCATTCCTAACCTTCCTTTCATTTCCTTACCTTTCCATTCCTAACCTTTCCATTCCTAACCTTTCCTTTCCTTACATTTCCTTTCCTTTCCTCTCCTCTCCTTTCCTTCCTTTCCTTTCCTAACCTTACCTTACCTTTCCTCTCCTTTCCTTACCTTATATCCTTACCATCCTATCTTATTTTGTGTATATATCCTATCTTATTGTATGTATTCTGCCCCGCCGCTGCATAACTCCCTGGGAAACTCTGCAGTGTAATGTTGAATCAGAAGTGGGTGTTTTTGGCGTGTGATTGGCCGCTGGGCGCTGGCAGAGCAGCTGACACCTATCTGTCACCATCTCCTTCACACTAACACCTAGAGATACTGTTAACACACAGCGCAGGTATTCTGCAGGTCAGACAGTGTAACATTGTTTTAACACCGAAACACTAACGGTTATAACTCACTCTGGGATGCACAAACTCCAGATATATGAACACTGTATGCGTGTGCAAGTGATGGGAACTGGACAAGAAGAATGAGTAGAAATATGAGGAATCTGAAACGGCAGAATAACACGTTGTTGAGAATCACACTTTTGTCCTTGATTAAATCTGAAATATACATGGGAACTGGACGAGAGGCCAAAGCAGACATTTGAGGAGTCTGTAGGATAATATCAGAATCAGTGTTATAGCATAGGATAGGTAATATGTAGGATTAGCATCAGTTGCTGCACTTTTTTTTTACCAATTTCACTTAGTGGAGTAAAATGCAAGTTCACTATCTCTTATTCACACAAAAAAGCTCTACTCTTAAGATCCTTAGACTTTTGTCCTTGGTTAAATCGGAAAATGCTGCTTATTCTGCTCTTTATTTTTTGTCCGTGGTTGTTTTTTCATTGGCAAAATCTCTTTGTTTTCTGCTGATATTGGTCTGATAAACCTCGGCTCTGTTTCCTCCTGCTCTCCATCAACATTTTATAATTCGTTTGTGCCAGAATTTTGCTCTGAATCCGTCAAAAATCACAAGGGAATGAAATTAGCACCTGCCAAACCGTCAATGTTGGCTGTGGCTGGTAAACATTTCAGGTCGGCTGCCAACATGGCAGACAGAGTAAGAAATATTATTTTTCAAAAGCAATTCCTGAAATAAAAATAGTCTGGGATTAAGATATGGTCCATATTTATACTGTCTTGTTTGCAAATCTAAAAGACTCTAGATAGATTTCAGAAGTGGCAACAGCATTTCCAGATAATCCAACCGACCAAGAACAAAAACAGTTTCATTTCATCGTTTCAATGCTCGATCGACTGGAGCTAGATAATGTTTTCAGGACTATATCAGTATGTAGTGTCTCTACTTTAAAGAGTCCTCTCCTGCTGATGGTCAGGTGTATATCAGTATGTAGTGTCTCTACTTTAAAGAGTCCTCTCCTGCTGACGTTCAGGTGTATATCAGTATGTAGTGTCTCTACTTTAAAGAGTCCTCTCCTGCTGATGTTCAGGTGTATATCAGTATGTAGTGTCTCTACTTTAAAGAGTCCTCTCCTGCTGATGTTCAGGTGTATATCAGTATGTAGTGTCTCTACTTTAAAGAGTCCTCTCCTGCTGACGTTCAGGTGTATATCAGTATGTAGTGTCTCTACTTTAAAGAGTCCTCTCCTGCTGATGTTCAGGTGTATATCAGTATGTAGTGTCTCTACTTTAAAGAGTCCTCTCCTGCTGATGTTAGGGTGTATATCAGTATGTAGTGTCTCTACTTTAAAGAGTCCTCTCCTGCTGACGTTCAGGTGTATATCAGTATGTAGTGTCTCTACTTTAAAGAGTCCTCTCCTGCTGATGATCAGGTGTATATCAGCATGTAGTGTCTCTACTTTAAAGAGTCCTCTCCTGTGGATGTTCAGATGTATATCAGTATGTCGTGTCTCTACTTTAAAGAGTCGTCTAATTGCCGCTGGAAGGCCAACAAAACCTTTGATTGTAAGGAAAAGCTTTAAAGTATTCCTGTTGCTATGCTTCTCCAGCTGTGTGTGCAGTTCGTTGTTGTCACACATCCAAATGACTGCATGTCTGAAGAAGTGTTGACACCACAGCATGTCACATAGCAGCTGAGAGGACAACATAACCTCTGTGTGTGTGCATGTCTCTGGGTGTAATCATGTGTCGGTGTCACCCTCTTAATGCCAGCGTATGTGATCTCTTAGTGAATGACCGTGTGTGACCCTTCAGTGCATATGTGGGCTAATCTTAGCTTTAGCGCTGGCTCTAGTCAACGATCAGGATTAAGAGACATGACGAGTGCTACTGCAAACAGCTCAGTGACAACAAACTGCACCTCAGGGAGAATCCTGTAACATGATAGGTCATAAGTAGTGGGACAACTGTTATTAAACTCTGCATCAGTTTGTAAACAGAATCCTTCCTTCCTTCCTTCCTTCCTTCCTTCCTTCCTTCCTTCCTTCCTTCCTTCCTTCCTTCCTTCCTTCCATCTAGAAGTTGTATTTGTGATTTTATTTTTAACTTATTCAGATGATTTTGTGGCATATTTTTCTTACTTTTCACATTCTCATTCTGTAGATTACTCTTACTGCAGCCTGGCAAGTGATTATTACGTTTCCTCTTCAAACGTGTATCTGAATCAAAACGCAGAACAGATGTGAATAAAGTGAAAGTGAAAGTTGCATTAATAAAAGCGAGCTGCAACGACGTGCATGGAAACATTCTTGGTGAATAATTGATGACGTACATGAAGCCTTTCATCTCAAGTGAAGAGCAGTAAACATGACATTTGTGTGGAGATGCAAGTAGACTGTAACCTTCCTTGCATTTATACTTAATGTCATGTATTTCCAAGATTTCCTCCACTTTTTTATCCATCGTTTGAGCTTTGACTACAACTCTTTTATCAGCTCTTGTCATTAAACAGCCTTGGACCTCCATCAAAATAAGGACAGGGGATATAAAACACTATTATCCATTTGCAACTGGCTTTAAATCATCACACACTGCTGCAGGCTTGTTGCTGAGTGCAGTATCGCACATACAACGCAGCAACAGTGTTATTTTCTACAACACAGTTTAACTATTTCCGCCAGCACTTAGTGAGCCGCGATGCTTTCATGCTGCTGCATTTAGGACGAATGACACGGTGGAAAACAAAAGTGCCGTCCGCGAAATAAATAGCAGCTTCGAAGTGGGAGGGATCCACGTTAATGTGCGACACTGAAAAAACAGGAGACAATGCAACGACTGATCATCCCTCAGTTTCAAATAAACGCAGACAGCTGGCAGACGAGACAAAGCAAATGAAAAATGATGGAAACAAATGGAGCTTTGCCAGGATTACAAAAGGATAAACGCACAGGTAAACAGTGTCTCTTTTCACTGTGGAAAAACTCTATAGCTGACACAAAACCAGTCAAGTTTTATTTGTATAGCACCTGTCATACAAGTTGATGCAGTTAAAAGTGATTTACAGGTGACTGACAGGATGAATATACTAATAAATAGTGGAACAATTAGACATTTAGGCACACAAACCAAGATATGATACAGGTGAAATAATAACAACGGAGAAAAGGCAATATAAGTAAAATGGAGATGCATCGTCAACATAATGCCAGATATGCTGACACATTTCTTTTTAAATGTGGATGTTTATACTATTAAAACTAACAGGACGATTGTGTAGATGCCTGTCCAACACACAGGAAAAACACAGGGATTTTATCCTTTACAGACCATTTACATGCACTAAAACCTATAGAGCACACTACAGGATAGAGAAAAACTGAAAAAAGGGCCTCTTTAAAGACTCACTAACACCCTCCGTCTCATCATATTTAATCTCCCAGCGTCAGTACAGTCTCTCTTCTTAAGTCCTGTTGAATTCTCCATCACATCTTGCCTTAACCCCTTGCTGTTTCTCACTCAGGGTAAGGTAAAGTGGTTAGGAAAGGACACAGAACCTGACTTTATTTGACAACCTAAGCCAGTGAGATGCTGATATGAGACGGGCAGCAGACGAGGTAAAGGGCAGAGTTCTTCTCTTTCAGCTTCAGGTCCCGCTGAGATGTTGGCGGCTGTGTCTCAGGATCGAAGATGGCCTTTACAAGAAGACTTATTGTGGGTCGGAGAGAAAAGGGTCTCTGCTGCCAGCTTTCTTTCTGCTGAGTATTGAGTTCCTCTCTCCGGCTCCCAGACAATTGACTGCGCAGCATAGATTAAGTGTGTTCTGTGCAGAGGGCTGTTTGGGGAAGCTTCAGTGAAGTGTAGATCAATGGGTTCTGCAGAGGAAATCAGATACAGCGACTGTGAGGGGAGACTGAGGGAGAATCAGATTTAAAAGCAAGTGATCAAGGAAATGACATGAAGGGACTCAGTTAAGGAAGGGTTAGGCGTTAGGTGAGGGTTATACATTTTTTTCTATTTTTTTATTGTAATTTTTTTAAATGAAATGTGTTTTATTTGAAATTATAATGTTTTACATATTTTTATAAACATTTTTTTCAAATGTTTACATTTTGTAATCGTCAATGTTTTAATTAAAAAATATATATTTTTACATTTTTTTTAAATGTTACATTTAAGAAACATTTATTTTATTTTGTACAGAATTTCAGATCAATAATTCACTAAACATGTACACTTCTAGCAGTTTATATAACCCATCATGGGAAGGAGCAGGAAGAATTCAGTCTTATGTAAATCAAGTAAATAACGTTTATGCACGCTGTAAATTATATATTTCTTACAAAGAAAGAAAACTCAGCAGATCAGACGTTTTAAAATAAAAACTGTAATCCAAAACAGCCAAGAAAAATGTGCAATCGGTGCATCTTTTCTCCAAACACATCCTCTGCTCTCCTTTCATTTCCTTTCCCTTCCTTTCCCTCCACCTCTCGTTCTGCCTGTCACTGTTTGTTTCCTCCTCTCTGCTCGGCCTACAGGCTGCAGGAGAACATAATGGCCGCTCACTTCTTTTGAAGTCTGTCTCTTGGCAGGAAGTGGCGCTCTGGCTCCTGGAGAAGTTGTGGGTCTGGCAGAAATCTGATGCTGCTCTCGGTGAAATGATAATAGGGATGACTCACAAACTTAAAACGCAGCCAAAGACATTTTGATGATGTACTGAATCGTTGTTAATCTTATGGGTTAGCGTAGTGTCAAAAGCCTCACAGAATTGATTCTAAAATACTAAATAATGTCTTGTTTTACAACATAAAATACGCCAGTAAATACCCCACTGGTGAATTTAAAAACGGCGGTTGCTAACAAGTATCTAAATGAGACGACTAAACGTCATCACACCCAACATTAGCCGAAACCAACTGTTTCTATTCACAAAATGCTCTAAAGTTGTGCGGGGAGGACATATTTTGGTTGTTATCCTGAAATAAGGTCTGTGGTTAACATCGCAGAAGTCGTGAAGTCATGTGACCGTGCTGTAGCTCCTTTATAGCCCAACATTAGCAGCCTTTAGCTTAGCGGTGGTGAAGTCATGTGACCGTGCTGTAGTTCCTTTATAGCCCAACATTAGCCGCCTTTAGCTTAGCGGTGGTGAAGTCATGTGACCGTGCTGTAGTTCCTTTATAGCCCAACATTAGCTGCCTTCAGCTTAGCGGTGGTGACGTGAAGTCATGTGGCCTTGCTGTAGTTCCTTTATAGCCCAACATTAGCCTCCTTTAGCTTAGCGGTGGTGACGTGAAGTCATGTGACCGTGCTCTAGTTCCTTTATAGCCCAACATTAGCCTCCTTTAGCTTAGCGGTGGTGACGTGAAGTCATGTGACCGTGCTGTAGTTCCTTTATAGCCCAACATTAGCCTCCTTTAGCTTAGCGGTGGTGACGTGAAGTCATGTGACCGTGCTGTAGTTCCTTTATAGCCCAACATTAGCCACCTTCAGCTTAGCGGTGGTGACGGGAAGTCATGTGACCGTGCGGTAGTTCCTTTATAGCCCAACATTAGCCACCTTCAGCTTAGCGATGGTGACGGGAAGTCATGTGACCGTGCTGTAGTTCCTTTATAGCCCAACATTAGCCACCTTCAGCTTAGCGGTGGTGATGGGAAGTCATGTGACCGTGCGGTAGTTCCTTTATAGCCCAACATTAGCAAACAGACGGTTATGGTTCAACTGCAGCATGTTTGTCATAATACAGTTCTGGAAACCATCATAAATGTGTTTGGTTCTCAAAGAAGGATGTGGTTGATTTGATATTTTTTTCAGCCAAACACAAAATGTCCAAATGTTTTCCCAGATGTTTTAGTGGTTTGTTGTTCTCACATAGCCATGACTAACACACAAAGAGTTTTTAAGGACTATTTTCAAGCCATAACTGACAAGGTACTGCAGTGTTTCTAATCTGAAATGTTGATAAACTGCTTCACTAATGTTGGCCTCAAAAATCCAGTTACAGCAGAAAATAATTAAACAAATCTCTTAAATATGACTGTCTCACACTATAAAATGAAATAACTCTAAATAAATGTTTTTAAAAAATCAGCTGCTTTATCATTACCCGATTTTAAATAATAATGTCTGCCTCACAAATCTAGTTACAGCAGAAAATAATGAAACACAAATCTCTAGATTTTTACAATTAAATCCGTTTTTTCAGACAATAATATGTGACTTTGACCAAAAATGAGAAACTCTTGAGTATTTTATCGTGAGAAACCGCTAATAACAAGCAAATTAAAGCTGTAGCCCACATATGTTTCATATTTTAGTTTCATAAATGACCGTATATGTTAATAAATCATCCTCTATCAATACAACAACACGTATCAATCAATCCTTGTAGGAAAACCTGCCTTTCATCAACATCATCTGAAAATCAGCTAATCTTTAATACTAAACATGAGAAAATGTCTTAAGAAAATCCTGTTTGTTGTTGACTATTGACAAAACCTTTGTCAACAACATAATGCCTGATAAAATGCATTTTTCTCTGACGTGTTGCAGACATTATTGAAGGATAAAGCGCTCATTGTGCTCGCTGCGTTGCCATGACTCTGCTCAGACGTAAGGAGCGCTCTGACGCACAACAACTAAGAATGCCATTCTACCTTTACGTGTGTGTGTGTGTGTGTGTGTGTGTGTGTGTGTGTGTGTGTGTGTGTGTGTGTGTGTGTGTGTGTGTGTGTGTGTGTGTGGTGTGTGTGTGTGTGTGTGTGTGTGTGTGTGTGTGTGTGTGTGTGTGTGTGTGTGTGTGTGTGTGTGTGTGTGTGTGTGTGTGTGTGTGTGTGTGTGTGTGTGTGTGTGTGTGTGTGTGTGTGTGTGTGTGTGTGTGTGTGTGTGTGTGTGTGTGTGTGTGTGTGTGCAATGCATTGCCACCATTCATTCACATTCTGTCTTTTCGTGTCTCGTTGTTTTCTCTTTCGGAGAGTGCAGAGAATAAGAAGTTCAGCACAGCGGCTGTCGCTTCCTCCAGTTATTACTGACCAGTGAAAGATCCCCATGGCCTGATGATTCACACACACACACACACACACACACACACACACACAGAATCTCTGGCGTAGGAGCGCTGTTATGTAAGGCGGCTTACAACTGAAGTGTGTGTGAAATTTGAGGAGACAGCGAGGAAGCCGCCTGCCCTCTTTGTGAAAGCTCTTTGGAGTGTGTGTGTGGAGGAGGATTTATACCACACACACATGCTCTATTACATATCTCTGCAATCATCTAAACACAAGGGTGTGTGTGTGTGTGTGTGTGTGTGTGTGTGTGCACAGATGCATCGTTGCTTGTCCGATCTCTGCTCAGTGGGCTCATTAACTTTTATAGACTGCAGCCTGAGCGAGGAGGAAATAGCCGAGCCAATATGCTGACCACTGTGCAGATCCACTTCACACACACACACACACACACACACACACACACACACACACACCCTTCTCTCTTTTGCACGCACTGTCTATCTGGATCCAAGACGTGATTAGTCGCAGCGTCTCACTCCTCATCAGAGGGATTCACGGTTGTTTTGTCGGTAGAAATCCAGCTTTCGGTTGCACTTACCTCGCCTCTTTCATTATTTAAATGCACTGCAGCGTTAATCAAAAGTCCCATTGATTTCCATTGATTTCTCTGCAGTGTTTTGGAGTTGTGTTTTAGTAGAAGCCATTTAGTGTCAGAGTTTCCACTCCTGATTCCTGAGCATGTTGATGGGGTTGTGGTCGACTGGATTCCCAGCAGAGAGGCTTCACTCAGGAGCTCTGGCTGCAGAAAGACATGTTTTTATTTCAGTATTTGAGGCTGCGGTGGTCACTGTTCTGCGGCTGTTTGGATAAAAAACTGTGAAAAAACAGGACTCAGTGTTCAGATCTGTCCTGAGAGTGAACCCAGAAATATGAGCTTTACTATTACAGTGGTGCAGGGATTATGTATTTCTGTGTTGGACCCTGAAGGAAGCATCTCCCTGGTTCCCTCCACAAAAAGCTAATGGAATTTCTCTATTGGATTTTGGATTACTGCAGAAAATAACACAACTGCTAATGATACTTACAAGTTTGATATGGATAAGTGGTATTAAACACATCTTTTTTTATCCACATATTAAAGATCCCCTATTATACTGTTCTTCATCAATATATCACAGGTCTCAGATATATACAGAACCTGTCTCTGATTGGCTGAAATACCAAACAGATCATTGCAGAATCCCATAATCCCCTCTGTTTCAGCCCTGTTTCAAAAGTGCTGATTCTCCGTCTGTTACTTTAAGTCCCTTACACACCAAGCCGATTTCGGCCGTCGATAGATGTCTGGCCGTCGATGAGCGTCGTGTCGCCCTACTCAGATTGGTGTGTCCAGCACCGTCATGTCTTTTCGCCTGTGCCGACACCTTCCAACGCCGATTCGACATGTTGAATCGGGAGGCTGTCGGCCAAAGAAATCACTCTGATTGGCTGTTCAGCTTGGTTGGTGATTGGCTAATGGTTGATGACATCATAAAGTGGCCAAAATCTGATCAGCTCATTTTCAGACAGGTTTTTATAGAAATGGATCAGGACAAAAAGAGAGAGAATCTTTGTTCCTGAAACGTTCAGAGTCTCTTTACACAGAGGGGACACATGTTGATGAAGAAGAGACATGAAGAAGAGGGGACACATGGTGATGTAGAAGAGACATGAAGAAGAGGGGACACATGTTGATGTAGAAGAGACATGAAGAAGAGGGGACACATGTTGATGTAGAAGAGACATGAAGAAGAGGGGACACATGTTGATGTAGAAGAGACATGAAGAAGAGGGGACACATGTTGATGTAGAAGAGACATGGAGAAGAGGGGACACATGTTGATGTAGAAGAGAGATGAAGAAGAGGGGACACATGTTGATGTAGAAGAGACATGAAGAAGAGGGGACACATGTTGATGTAGAAAAGACATGAAGAAGAGGGGACACATGTTGATGTAGAAGAGACATGAAGAAGAGGGGACACATGTTGATGTAGAAGAGACATGAAGAAGAGGATTTTGCATGATAGGTGACCTTTAACACCACTTGTATACATTTAGTGGCTTAAATGCAATGGAAAAGCTAACATTAGGATATAGAGTAGTCCAGGAATGAGTCCTAAAACCCGGAAATTAGTTTGTCCCCTGGTCTGGAGGTCAATGGTTTTCTGGATGTGTTTTGGGTTGTTAGCCTGAAATAAGATCTGTGGTTAACACAAGCTGAAGACATTTGATTTTTTGTTCAATTGAAAACACAAATAATTTCTACAACAGATTCTACTTGATGCAAAAATATTAACAATCTAATAGTTTTATATATTTAATTTAATAAATCACATATTGGGACCCATTTTCTGCAGTACTTTTACTTATGATACTTTAAGTACCATTTGCTGATTGTGTACTTATACTTAAGTGAGATTTTAAGGGCTTTGACTGTAGTACGTTTGACGTTAACATAGCGGTTCTTTTACTCAACCAAAGCATCTAAATAAGATAAGATAAGGTAAGAGGTACTGTATTGATCCCAATTTGGGAAATGTTTGTATTGCAGCAACATAAAAAACAACAAATCAAATCAAGTTTTATTTATATTGCACATTTAAAAGCGATTTTTGGTCGAGCCAAAGTGCTGTAATGTAATGCACTTTACTACAATCACAATAAAAGACCTTAAAGCTCTGGCTGGGGTGTAGCGCTGGAGGAGTTTGTCTATATAGGCCGGAGCCAGCCCATTCAGGGCTTTGAAAACAAATAAAATGATTTTAAAATCAATTCTGAACCGAATTGGAAGCCAGTGCAGTGAGGCCAGAATTGGGGTGATGTCATCACGCTTTTTGTGGCCAGTCAGAAGACGTGCAGCTGCGTTCTGCACTAGCTGCAGGCGTCTAATTGAGGCCTGGTCCATACCCACATACAGAGCGTTGCAGTAGTCCAGTCTCGAGGTTACAAAGGCGTTAATAACCCTTTCTAGGTCTTTAAAAGAGAAACACGACTTGGTTTTGGCCAATAGTCTTATTTTAAAAAAGCAGGATTTGACTACGGTGCTGACCTGCTTGTCGAATTTAAAAGTGCTAGTGAAGGTCACTCCAAGGTTCATGACAGAGGGGAGGATGTTTTCATTGAGAGAGCCCAGAATATCAACCGGAGAGGCTGGAGGTTGGGGTCCAAAGAAGACGACCTCTGTCTTGCTCTCGTTGAGGTTTTGATGCATTGGCTGAGCAAAAAGGGTAAAGTAAATATTAGGTCATTAAAAAACAAAACAAGGCATTGCACATAAGTAGAAATTAAAGAGTAGAAATAAACAATACTAGAATTTAATTACCTAATACTTACTTTACCCTTGCCTTTGAGACGAGGAGTCTGAAATGCTGACTCATTCCCAGGTTTGAGGACTCATTCCTGCACCCCTCTATGATTTCAAACCTGAGTGTTCGCCCTGTGTGAGATGTAGATATTCCTGCTGGTGTTGTGTTTCTACTTTTGCTGCTGAATCCTGTTGATTTGAGCCCTGCTGACAGCTTTATCGCCCTCTCGAGCTGTATGTTATTGGCATCATTTATTCTTTCCCTCCCCCCTTTCGCTTTTGATGCAAAACTATTCTGCTCTGGGAATCCAGCTTCCTAAATTAGCCGGAATAAAAGCAGATAATCAGGCTTCCTGTTTGGATTTCACAGCCCTTCGTTAATGAGGAAATCCTACGTTGCATCGGCTGATTGCTAAATATAATAGGATCATTTCTGCTCTTAAAAGAGATATGTGTAACAGTTTTAAGCCCCATTATAAAACACATGCCTCTAATTAGTTTTATTGAGTGTGATTAGTGAAACAAATGAGAGCAGACTTTAGTTCGGGGTTAATCTCACGTCTGGTGTTTGTGCTGCTCTTATTTTAGGATTAAAAACACGTCTCCTCTGTTTTCTCTAATTAAGACGCTATGGGGTTTTCCATGTTGCTCCACGGAAGAGGATAAATATCTCAGAAATGATTTTCCCATCAGTTTTTTATCGCCACAAAATGCACATAGGAACAATCTCTGAATGATGTATCTGTGTTTGCACTGGAGGAACGGCGTGTGCTCATCTCATTTGCACAAAAACAAACTAAAAACACAATACTTCTTGAAACACAAACCAGTAAATCACGTGGTAACTTCCAGACTGAAATATAAGAAAAGGAGCTTTTATAAAACGCTGCAAACTCGTTTTAGTGTCAAAAACACCCGAAAAACGTCTTTGTGAATCTGTTTTATAACAGTTAATACGGCTGAAAGGGTTAATACACTGTTGGTTAGACATAATCTAGAGCCATATGAAATCCGTTTTATTATTTTCCAAATTCCATTTTATTTTTTCCCAAATTCCGTTTTTTCCGTTTTAATATTTCAGAATTCTGTATTTTGCTTTTTACGCTCATTTTACCATCAGAAATAGTGTCTAATAAGTGGGAATGAATAAATGTCCACAATTTAATAAGATATAACAGTCTTTTTTAATGTTTAAGTGCTGCAGTTCAATTTTAAAGTGCTTATAAGCTTCACGTAAAGGGATGTCTGACTCGGCGCAAACAGCTACAAAGTCCTGCACAAACTCTCGTCTTGAATCTGCTGACGAGGTACTTGCTGTAATTGTTGTTTGAAGTGCTGGCGTGTTTTGGGAAGCACGGTGTTTTCCCTTGTTTCTGACATGGCTTTTCGAGACTAAATGATCATCGCACGTATTTTTGCGGGTCCAATCCACGGTATGTTGACAATATTTACAAAACAACTTATCGCCGGAGGCATAAAAATCATTCGGATACTGCTGTGCTCTGAATTGAGGGTTTAGTGTGGAATTTCGTAGCTTTTTAGATGATGTTAATACCGAAGCAGCAACACGCTTGGACATTGCTGTGTTGTTGTGAGCAGTGTGGAAGTGACGTGTGCGTTGTAACACGCTTTAGCGTCCCGGTCATGTTTGCTTTGCACCAAACGTTCCATCGTTCTCCCGAAAACAGAATTTCAGTCCAAATTATGGCAAATTCTGCAATATTCCACGTTTTACGGTTGATTCCATTTTTATTGGTCAATTCCGCGATTCCGTCCGCGATTCCGTGAATGCGGATTTCATATGGCTCTACATAATCCAAGACAATAATTGGCATGTTGCTTAAAGAGACCCAGTTGGTCGAAAAAAAGCGAGGAGTCTGAACGATCAACATCTGGGGAATTGTGATTTTTCACAATTTTCTGACATTTGATAGACCGTGCAATCAATCAATCAATCAATGTTTATTTATATAGCCCAATATCACAAATGTTACATTTGTCTCAGTGGACTTCACAGTTTGTACAGAATATCAGTAGACAATACGACACCCTCTGTCCTTAGACCCTCACATCGTACAAGGAAACACTTCCAGAAAAAGGAAAAACCCCACAGTTTAAAGGGGAAAAAAAATGGGAGAAACCTCAGGGAGAGCAACAGAGGAGGGATCCCTCTCCCAGGACGGACAGACGTGCAATAGATGCCGTATGTAAATTGAGAAGATAATACATTTACAACATAGGTAGTCCAAATGTTTGGAAATGCATGTGTCTATAATAAGAAGATGAATCCCCGAGGATATCCATCCAGGACTTATGATCCAGGACCACAGCAACAGGCACAGCCACGACTCAAGATCCAGGGCTCGCGATCCAGGACTCAGGACCACAGCAACAGGATCAGCCACGACTCAGGGTCCCGGCGTAGATAGACACCAAAAAGAAATTTGGGGAAGCTGGGTTATTCGGAACATGAGAGTACACAGGTACAGACAGAGAGAAGGAAGAAGTAAAGTAAAGTGTCCCCCGACAAACTAAGCCTATAGCAGCTAAACTAGGGGCTGAATCTAATCAGCCCTAACTATAAGCTTTATCAAAAAGGAAGGTCTTAAGCGCACTCTTAAAAACGGATAGGGTGTCTGCCGCCCGAACACAAACTGGAAGCTGATTCCACAGATGTGGAGCTTGATAAGAAAAGGCTCTGGCTCCCATTGTACTTTTAGAGACTCTAGGAACAACCAACAACCCTGCATTCTTGGAACGCAATGCCCTAGTAATCACCTGATTCATTGAAACATAATAGACTTTAATCAATAATGAAATTTATTATTGGTTACATGATTATCTATCGGTGGCTCCTGACTTCCGTCCTGTAGTATGAAGCTGATGTTGAGGACAATATGTGTTATAGGCCCATAACTTTGACCCAGATGATCTGTCTCTCTCAGAAAGTATAGTTTAGTCTCCTTATTCCTGCCTGGTGGCGTCAGCTGATGGAGGAGCTAGGGTGCTTTGTTTGTCATGCAGAATGTTGATTATTCTCTAGCTTAAGTCTAGCTAAATACATGGGGTTTAGGGAGGGATCTTCAGAATTGGTTAGGCAAGCGCTGTGTCACTTTGTGTCTGCAGCAAATTCTCCGGCCGTAACTTCCAGAAGCGCTTCCGTGTCTCATTGTGCTTTGTCTCCAGAAGTTTCCATTACAGCTGCAAATACCAAACCTCATCTCAGAGGTTTCATGATGTGTTATTATCAATGCTTGTGTTGTGTCCTCTGTTGGAGCTGTAATCCAGTTCAGTGTAAGAAACCAAACCAAAGCACCTGAACTCACCGTCAGCACGTCTCTGAATACAGTTATGCTTTTTTTATGAAGGTTTTTTGAATGAATGTGCAGATGTTGTCATATATTTGATGACGTATTCACCCTAAGTCGCTCCCCCATGTTGTCTTCTTAAATGTTTCCTTAATGGAGCCCCTCTGATCCGCCACTCGCCCCGAAGCTTATCAATGATTTAGCCGCGGGATGATGTCATCGAGCTAATGGACCATCCGCCCCATTAATGTTGCAACACACACACACACACACACACACACACACACACACACACACACACACACACACACACACACCATGACAGCAGACTTTACAGCCTGGTCCGGAGGCGACATGTTTTCAGGTTGTCCGTACTAAAGGTCAGGATACCAGAAATGTAGAAGTCGATACGAATGTATACGACTCTCTTGGTAACCCATTTGATACCATAGTAAAACATGTACACAATAAATCCCAGGGTGGCTGTGGCTCAATGGGGAGGGGGGGGTGTGTGTGTGTGTGTGTGTGTGTGTGTGTGTTCCATAGTCTGTACTAAAACACCTATTTTCTTCAAATTTGGCAGAAACCTTTACTAAGAGTGAACGTGGAACTTCTTAGACGTTGTTTGACAGAGATCGAGGTCACTGGGACTTCATAAAACATGTGTGTGACTATAAATCAATAATATATGTCTGGATGTAGCGGCAGTTTGCCCTTTGAGCGAAGACACACTACCATGAGACGTTTCTTCATCGAGGTAATTGCATCATGTTGGAGATCATCTGTTATTTGTATTTCTACAGAAGCTCATGAACCTGCTCATGAACCTGCTCATGAACCTGCTCATGAACCTGCTCATGAACCTGCTCATGAACCTGCAGGATCCTTGCTGCTCTGTATTTGGATCTTCATGGTGGATTGATCTTATTGTGAGTTGCTTTGGATCAAATGCAACGTGATGCCATTTCGTCAGTTTCTCAAAATGATCTGCAATCATTCCTATATAGAAACCCCTGATTGCATCAATTGAGTGCAGATTGAGATGCTGGTAATTGTTGGATTTGAGCATCTTCCTTTGGGTGTATAATTAATCAAAGCAATAGTGGAAACATTTGACAATTTAATTACATTTTCCTGCAGGTGACAGATTCTAGAAACGCTCTTCTTTGCCTGTTTCTCCTTCTTCTTCTGCAGCATTAATTACTTTAAGACACTGTAAAGACTGAGCCTTTCTGTCAGACTGAACTGATTGGCTTCTTATTTAACGTTAGGCTTTAAATCAGCCCGTTAATCCGAAGAGTGCCTCCTCTGGCTGTAAATCTCACACTTGGCTCTCGACCCAGAAACACTCAGAGGATTGGACCGCGTTTAGCTTTCCTTTCACTTCTCTTGTATTTACTGTACCTCCATTTGTCTCCTGCCAGTTGCTCTGCCGTCTGGACGCTCCGTTAAGACCTGTGAGTTTTGATTTGAACAGAACAAATGTTTCCTCTCTCTCTTTCTTGTTGGTATCAGGGAGGGTTTGGGGCTTTGTTTCTGCGGGCTGTACTCCGCCTCGCTAATCCTTACAGCAGATTCAATTGGATAAAGCATTGTTATCATTTGGAGATTTAAAAAAGGGAAACAATCATATGAGGATATAACAAATGGAGATGGAGAGACATGAAAACATACAGGCTTAGTGAGCAGAAAATAACCAATAATGTGTTATCAGAATGAGTAGTTTTTTTACATACATTTTAGTGCAACTTCCAAGTTTATATAACTTTTTAAACATTTTTCTTTACTCTTAATTTTATTCAAATTTGTGTTTATTTATTTAGTATTTTTTATTTATATTTTATTCTTAAAATGCAGCAACTGTTACCTACATGCAAGTAATTTGTCGTAGAGTTTTTGGACACTTTCTTTTAATTTTTATATCAATATTTGTGTTTTATTTTTCATAAGACCTCCGTCAAGGCTATTTACCCCAAAGATAATTAACAAAAATACATATTTAAAAAAAAAGAAGCATTAATCCCCCACGTGTTTTGGTACTGCCCCAAAATATAATATGTTCTTTTTCGGCCCTTGTTTCACCATAACGCACATTTTAATGAAAATCTTGCGCTAGTTTTGCTGCAAAACAAACCCAACCTACTTGTTGGATGATTATACAAATCTTATATTAAAATACATCCAACTTTTCTGTTTGTAAAGCCAATTTTTGTGCAGGAACATGCAGAGTGTTGTGCAAGAAATTAGCCACAGTAGGCCTATACAGTAGAGAGATAATTATTATTATTATAATAATTCATGTCCTAGCGCTTTTCCCGGTGCTCAAAGCGCTTGATATGCAGATAATGTGCAATATACAGACATGATAACACGCATAATATGTAAATTAATGTATCGTAATTTGACAAAACGGTAGCATCAGTAGAAGCACTATTCCCGATTTGAAAACACCAAAGAAGCATCAGAAAAGCAAATAGCAAAAACACTCTCAGGTCATTTTAATTGATAGCACTTAATTCAGACGGAGGTTTGTCACCCAGTCAGGCTAATGAATCTGAGATGATTGATTGCATCTCTGCTGCTGTCAGTCAGGTGTCAGAAATCATATAAGAGTATGGAGGGAGGTCAGAGTGAGAAACCTGGACTCTGAGCCGTCACTCTTCATCTCGCTCGTCTTCATCAGCTCGTCTTCATCCGCTGACAACTGAATCACACTCACACACATCTCCAGAGAGACGGGAGGATCACAGCTTTATTCTCTTCATGGGTTCAATTCAGAGATGTAATATCCAGAGGAGACTTGATATCATGTTAGATTTAGGATGATGTCAAATCGTAAGCATTTTGTTGGTTGAAAAGCTGCATTTGAGTAAAAGTAATGACACTAAGAGGATTAGGACCACATGTGAGATTATGTTAAAATCTGACCAAAACACATTTTTCTAAGTGAGATCTGAGATTAAAGTCCGGATTCTGAAAAAAAGCCAACATTATTTTTAAAGAAAAATGTGGAATTATTTTGTTTTTTCAGAAAAAAGTCAAAATGAGTTTTTGTCCACAGAATTTTCATATACTGGAAAAAAACTCACATTTATTTTTCCTCAGAATTTTGAGATTTTCTGAAAAAAGTCAATAAATAAATTCTGCTCAGAATTCAGATATTTTCAGAAAAGATTAGGATTTTTGTTTTTTTTCACCAAATGTTTGTTTTTTTCAGAAAATGTCTGATTTATTTATTTCTCAGATTTCTCAAATTTATTATAAAAAAACGTTAATTTTGAATTTTTCTGAAAAACTTAGAATATTTATTTTTCATATTTCTCAAATTTTTCCATAAAAAGTCAGAATTAATATTTTTTTACAGAATTTTGAGATTTTCTTAAAAGTACGAATTATTTATTTCTCAATCTTCTCAAATGTATTAGAAAAAAATACATTATTTTTCAGAGAATTTTCAGAAAAAAAATCGTTATTATGTTTTTCTCAGAATTCAATTTTTACTCTGAAAAGTCTAAAATAATTTTTTTTAAAGTTTGAGATTTTCAGAAAAAAAAATTGGCGCTTTTTTTTTTACTGCATTTTGAGATTTTAAGATAAAAATGTCAGAATTATTTGAAAACAGTGCAATTGATGAAGATCCCTACAATATAGCCACATAATTGATGTTCGAGTATTTGGTAAAAACATTTTTCCCTCTTTGTTTTTCTTCATCTTACAGACCCTGTTTAGTTCAGTTCCTTCATTAACTGTCGGAGATGATTAATATTCATACAAACAAACAGGAAGGGTTCAGATAAAATCATTCCTTTTATAAGATAATTATCGTCTACATTACCTCACTACCAAACTGCTCATCTTCGGTGTGAAATCTCTCTCGTGTGAGTGTGTGTCTTAAAGAACAAATGGGTTCTCCGTCCAGAGGGTCAATAAGAGAACCCATTATCACCGGAACAGAAAATTGATCATAACCGCCATGATTTCATCACTTGGGAGAACGTGGCGTCTTTAAAAGGATTCATTATTCATGTTAGGATCGATCGATTCATCCGGTTGTTGGAGGGAAAGTGAACCCCCAAAATAATCAAAACATTAATGCCAAACATTTTGTTAGAAGACATTTCATATGAGAAACGGAGATGTGTGATTTCTATCTTTTCCTGACATTAATAATTAATAATAACAATAAGTTAAAACATCTACCAAAAGAAGACTCAATATCACGGTTAGTTAAATGCCCAAAATTCAATCTTCTATCTAATTCAGAAAAAGAATCGCAATTATTTATTTCACTGAATTTGGAGATTTTCCCCCAAAAAATTAAGAAGTATTTTTTTTTCATAATTTGGGATTTTCAGAAAAAATCTGAATATATTTTTGGGGAATTTGGGAAATGTTTTTTTTCTCAGATTTTCAGAAAACAAGTAATCAAAGCATTGACGCCGACATCTAAAGATGAATCAATATGGAAAATAGCTGATGTCCAAAATGTAATCTACTGTCTAATTTAGGGACGCATTGAAGAACTGCAAGAAACACCTAACCGATTAAAAAAATGTTCTCCACTATTTTGATGATTGATTCATCGTTTTCATGCCAAATTATCATACAGTGCTGCCTCTCAATTATTAAGGTGTCCTACTTTCTTTTAATACGGACACTTTTCACTATATTTTAACATTTGTAAGACAATCGTTAATGGAAGTAGGTGCTAGTTGCAGCTGTGATGCACTGATACATCTCCAAATATAAAATCTAGTACATTGACTCCGAGTATTGTCTGATACCAGTTTGTATTTCCAGTTAAATATTGATATATATTGTGTTATCTGAACTGGGTGAAGTCATACAGATTGTTCTGGACTATAAATGGAGACGTCCATACACTGCTTCCTTTAATAATCCAGTTCCTGCCTGATATGTGGCATTATTCTACCAAATCAATAGTCAATGCTTCCCATGTTTTTGTCGCTTATAATACAAAGTGTATCTTTAAAAGTCGATGTGAGGAAAAAATTAATTTCCTCAGAATTTTGGATTTTTCGGAAAAAGTCAGAATTATTTATTTCTCAATTTTCTGAAATGTATTAAAAAATAAACTATCTATTATTTTTCCGAGAATTTTGGAATTTTCAGAAAAAAGTCGTTATTACGTTTTTCTCAGAATTCAATTTTCTTTCTGAAAAGTCAGAAATATTTCTTTTTAAAAGTTTGAGATTTTGAGATCTGAACTTTTTTTTTCACTGAATTTTGAGATTTTAAGATAAAAATGTCAGAATTATTTGAAACATTTGCAATTGATGAAGAACCCTACAATATAGCCACATAATTGATGTTAGGCTATTTGGTAAAAACATTTTTCCCTCTTTGTTTTTCTTCATCTTGCAGACCCTGTTTAGTTCAGTTCCTTCATACTCTGACAAATAATCATACAAACAAACAGGAAGGGTTCAGATAAAATCTTCCTAAAAAATGATGCAATGCTTTTCTTTTTATTAGATAATTATTTTCTACATTACCTAACTCCCAAACTGCTCATTTGCTTCATAGACTCAGGCTTCCTTTAATAATCCAGTTCCTGCCTGATATGTGGCGTTATTCTACCAAATCAATAGTCAATGCTTCCTATGTTTTTTGTCGCTTACAATAAAAACGGTATCTTCTAAAGTGGATGTGAGGATTCCCTCGAGGGAGTTCCTGTTCCTTCACCTCTCACCTGAGGGAGGGCAAAGAGGAATCTGAGTACAGTGGGACTTCCTGTCACAAGTCATTACTCTCAACCACTTCCCCCTCTCTGCTGTTTCCTCTGTCCTCACCTTTTCATCTTCATTCATGTGCACACTTGGTTGCAAATCACGTATATATCTCATCTCCAAATGTGACGGGTACATGCATCTAAAAAGCTTTCACCTGAACCCTAACTCTAACCCTAAAACAAAAAGTGTTAAATGCATCTGTCTCTCCTTGTATATAACCTCCAGTCCACATTGTTGGTTTTTCTTAAAACATCCGTCCTTGGGATAACGGCAGGGGAAAGGTACTAAAAGTTCTCTGAAATCTGCCGTTTATTCTCCGTCTCTTTGAGGCAACAAGGGAGAAAGTTATATTGTTGAAACATGCAGAAATTCTTCCTCTTCAAGTGTTTTCAGACTGGAAAAGTGCTGTTTAAATTAAGTCTGTTTACCATTGAACAGATAAATAGTAAGATTCTCAATGCTAATTTGCTTCCACGGTAAAAAAAGAAACAGTAAATCTCATGTACTACGAAATACACTTCTTTATACAATTACATCTACCTACAATATACAGTATATGGTATTGTACAAAAACGAGTACTAGCACATTTTCAGAATTGTTTTAATGACTTCCGTAGTCCAAACGCTTATTTAATTTTATCTAAGACCCAAGGATGAACTGAGTCATTGTTGGTCGACAAAGCTCATGGTCAAGACCTCCTAAATCCTTTTTAATCAGCTGAAGTTGTACTTAAAGTTCTCTGAAATCAGCCGTTTCTTCTCCGTCTCTTTGAGGCAACAAGGGAGAAACTGTTTTTGTTGTAGCGTGCAGAACTTCTTACTCTTCTAGTGTTTTCAGACTGGATTAGTGCTGTTTGAAGGCAGTCTGTTTACCATTGGCCAGAGAATTATATAACATTGTTGTAACGAGCAAAAGTCCTCATTGTTCTGGACTGTTAATCAGTTGCCAGGCGACTTTCTTCTGCACTGAATAATGGCTGACCTTGATTCGTACCCGAGAAAACAAAGACTGATTGTAATCAGATTTGTGAACTTGCCATGAGAAACTTATATGTGGCAACGTTCTCAAATCTCACGTAGACTTTAGACTTTATCCTGAAAGTTTAACGGAGCCTGTATTTTTCTCTGTGCATGCACCCTTAATTGAACACACTAGTTCTCGATGCAGCGCTCAGTATTTGGTCCGGTTTCTTTCTGATAATGCTCATTTATTTCTGCCTTGGCCTCGTTCCACAGACCACATTATTCCTCGTTAACAGAAAATACTTTGGCTCAAAAATGATAGTATTCTAATGAAACGGAGAGGTGGGTTTCTTGGGAATGAAGAGCATTTAACTCAGGGTTTTGATTGGCAGCTACTGATGATGATAAGATATACTTTATTGATCCACAATTGTACTTTTTGAGCATTTTAAAACGAGGCTTTGCACATAATTGCTGCTAACAGTATGCTAATGAGCAGTGTAGTCCCTGGAGGCAGTGTAGCAGCATGCTAACTGATGTTATGCACAACAAAGACATATTTTGCATTAACTATGATGCACAGAAATCAACTGGAAAACACCAAAGATATTTGGAGCACGGATTTGTTGTCGACTTTTATCTTAGTTACTTTCATTTGAAGCAACTTTCCTCGCAGTCTGAGAGAAGCTAAACGGAGCGTATTTTAAATATGAATTTATTTTGAATGCTCGCTTGTTTTCTTCTGAGTAATTTCTCTAGCTCCCTCTCTCTTTTGTCAGTTTCTATTTGGTGCTTTGGTATAAAAACACATTATTCATAAGATGCTTCATCTGTTATGTTGACTCTTCTCCCGTTTTGCCACGCTTAGCTTTGGAAGGAAATGAAGTAAATCTAAAACAAACAGAAACAGCAGCTGAGAGATTTAAGTGTGGAGAATAAAAACGACTGAAGTAATTACCAGGAGTGGAACGGCTGGGCTCGAGGAAGAATTGATTAACTAATAAGTTAGTGGATAAAGAAGATTAGAGAAGAAGGAGAGGAGTGCAGCTCTTTAAGGAATTGATTTAAGTTTGTTGAGTATTTCCTTTTCAGTTTTTAAGTCGTTTTTTTGATATTTTATTTCATATTTACATATTTTTCTCTGCACACATTTGGCATCTAGTTTCCCAGTCATGTTCATTTGTGAATACAACTTAATCCAACTTTTCTAGTGTAGTTTTATCTTCCTAATACTGCAACATCATGCATGAAACCGAGAGAAGATGGTGGTTTACTCGACAGAAGAATCTATAAAAACACCCAGAGCATCACATGTTACACATATCAGGAAGATTTAAAAATATGCATTATTTGAATAGCATCAAAACAACATAAGCTGGGCTCGAAGTGTTAAAGCAGTCTTTGATCATTTACCCTCGTCTGTCTCAAACATTATTTATCTGTTTAAGCCCGGTGGCTAATGCTAATGCTAACCCTGCAGCAGCTCTCTCTGAGCGCGGGAACACTTCTCAACTCTGGTGTGTGTGTGTGTGTGCAGTTTGTGTGTGGACTGTCAGTGAGCAGTGTGTATGTGTACTGTCAGTGAGCAGTGTGTGTGTGTGTGGACTGTCAGTGAGCAGTGTGTGTGTGTGTGTGTGTGTGTGTGGACTGTCAGTGAGCAGTGTGTGTGTGTGTGGACTGTCAGTGAGCTATGTGTGTGTACTGTCAGTGAGCAGTGTGTGTGTGTGGACTCTCAGTGAGCTATGTGTGTGGACTGTCAGTGAGCAGTGTGTATGTGTACTGTCAGTGAGCAGTGTGTGTATGTGTACTGTCAGTGAGCAGTGTGTGGACTGTCAGTGAGCAGTGTGTGTGTGGACTGTCAGTGAGCAGTGTGTGTATGTGTACTGTCAGTGAGCAGTGTGTGGACTGTCAGTGAGCAGTGTGTGTATGTGTACTGTCAGTGAGCAGTGTGTGGACTGTCAGTGAGCAGTGTGTGTATGTGTACTGTCAGTGAGCAGTGTGTGTGTGTGTGTGGACTGTCAGTGAGCAGTGTGTGTGTGTGTGTGTGTGGACTGTCAGTGAGCAGTGTGTGTGTGTGTGTGGACTGTCAGTGAGCAGTGTGTGTGTGTGTGTGTGTGTGTGTGTGTGTGTGTATGTATACTGTCAGTGAGCTGCGTATGTGTACTGTCAGTGAGCTGTGTGTGTGTATGTGTACTGTCAGTGAGCAGTGTGTGTGTGTACTGTCAGTGAGCAGTGTGTGTGTGAGGACTGTCAGTGAGCTGTGTGTGTGTATGTGTACTGTCAGTGAGCTATGTGTGTGGACTGTCAGTGAGCTGTGTGTGTGTGTATGTGTACTGTCAGTGAGCTGTGTGTGTGTGTATGTGTACTGTCAGTGAGCAGTGCGTGTGTGTGTGGAGTGTCAGTGAACAGTGTGTATATGTGTACTGTCAGTGAGCAGTGTGTGTGTGTATGTGTACTGTCAGTGAGCTATGTGTGTGGACTGTCAGTGAGCAGTGTGTGTGTGTATGTGTACTGTCAGTGAGCAGTGTGTGTGTGGACTGTCAGTGAGCAGTGTGTGTGTGTACTGTCAGTGAGCAGTGTGTGTGTGGACTGTCAGTGAGCAGTGTGTGTGTGTACTGTCAGTGAGCAGTGTGTGTGTGTACTGTCAGTGAGCAGTGTGTGTATGTGTACTGTCAGTGAGCAGTGTGTGTGAGGACTGTCAGTGAGCAGTGTGTGTGTATGTGTACTGTCAGTGAGCAGTGTGTGTGTGGACTGTCAGTAAGCTATGTGTCGGGACTGTCAGTGAGCAGTGTGTGTGTGGACTGTCAGTGAGCAGTGTGTGTATGTGTACTGTCAGTGAGCTATGTGTGTGTACTGTCAGTGAGCTGTGTGTGTGTGTGTGTGTGTGTGTGTGTTAGCATGGTGCTAGCTTCTGCCTGTAATCCCCATTGGAGCGTAAATAAGCTGCTAGCTCTGTTTCTTACATAACACAGAGAGAGAGAGAGAGAGAGAGAGATGACGGCATGATGGAGAGGAGAGGAGAGGGGCAGCCATTGATCGGGGAAAAGGGAAAAGCTGTTTCTAAATTCTTGGGGGATGAGGGCTTTTAAACATATCGCTAAGATTACAGCCAAAAGCTAACTATCGAAGGGCTACAGTTTAGTATAGTACTTGGTAGTTTGTGTTATTCATTAAAAAAGGGAAAAAGGAGGACTTAAGAAATGCATTCCGTCGACTGATACACACATTATATAATATAAAAATATAATATATGCACACAATGTTTATTTGGTTTTTCATTACTGCACATATTTATTCCAATTCTTTTTCTACGATTTCAATCATATTCAATGTAATTACTACTATATTTGTTATATATTTTTTAATGTTATTATAGTTTCTTAAAATAGTTTTCTATCTGTGTTTTTACATTTTGTTTAATTTGTATGTATGCACCACAACACCAAGTCTGTCACTCACCATTTACTGTCAGTCCAGACGGCCATGTGTTCCGAATATTAGACTGAAAATGAGACTGTTTGGCTGTTTTGACTGTTTTAGGTCTGTAGGATTGTGAAACATCATGGTGGTTTCAGAGGAGTGTGTGTACGTGCAGCTGCAGTTTCTGCTTCTGATGAACACATTTAATTATCCGTCCTCCTCACTTCCACTCTGCTGCTCCACTGTTTCTCTCTCAGCTTTTCTCGTTCCTGGTTTCCAATGTTCTGCTCCTCGTGTCTGAAGCCCACGGCGAGCAAAGGATTCTGGGAAATGTCAGACGTTTAATTGAATTGGTGGCACTGCTGGATCCCTTTTTTAAAGTGATCATTGTGGCATACACACAGATATATATATATATATATATATATATAATACATACACACACACACACACACACACACACAAATACATACACACACTTGTTTGGCACATTAGTAGCTGCTGCTTTTCACATGGACTCCCTGCTATGGTCTGAAACAGAAGTGTGTGTGTGTGTGTGTGTGTCAATCAGTTGTCTTGCGTAACAGTAGTCTGCACAATATTCAACTATAAAAGACCACCAGTTTCGATTTAGTTGGACTGGTTTTTATATATTTAGTGCATGACAGAATAATATGGAGAATGTACAATTTACACAGGAAGCATTTGCAGTCTAAAAATAATTAGCATTTTACCTTAGAATATATTTATTTTTAACATAGTATATATTTATTTTTAACATAGTATATATTGCATTTATATATATTACATGTTGCAAGAGTCCCTACTCTTCCCAGGGTTTTTTTCTAGAAAGATATAGTATGAGTTCTGTGTCTCTGATCTTGTTTATAAGATATATCAATTATCTCGAGAACATGACGCTCGTATACAAGATGTCTCCTGACGTAAACAACAACGTGACGTAAACAACAACGTGACGTAAACAACGTGACGTAAACAACGTGACGTCGGAGCTCCGTAAAAACAAAGCTGTCTGACGCTCTGTTTGATACTCAGATTTCTGGAGGAATTATACCGTTTCTGAGGAACAGAAATATTGTTTTCTGGCATCACTCTAACATTTTACGGGGAAAATCTGCATTGTGTTATGAGGGCGCAGCGCTCCTGTTACCCCGTGCAGACAAAACCCTGATCAATGATCAATACTGACATATCTAATGCATCAAAAATAAATCAACAATGTTTAAATGAGGGGATATTGGCATTTAATTCAACAAAAATATAGATACCTTATCAGAAATCAATCAAAGAATAAAACAATCCTTCTGTAGCTGCAAATAAACTATTGTTGATTAACTGAGTCATTATTTAGTCAATAAATCATCAGAATATCATGGTTTCCCACTTTCAGTCCTGACTCAGCACACAGGAAGTCAGACGATCAGATAACACGCTGAAGGGAAGGAGGGAATATTCATATCACTGTCAGTGTGACGTGCTTAAAGTGAACTAAAGCACATGAAGCTTTGGGAAATGTTCTCCCTCTCTCCAGCCTCTTTAAAAGAGATTAAGCCGGCGCTGTGATACGGGGTCAGAAGTTTGGCTTTCCCAGTTGTGCCGATAATCACATTAGTGAAATGACTCTGGCTAAGTTTCATCCTAAAAATGAAATGAAATACTGATCCTGCAGTGGTTAAGAGTCCACACACACACACACACACATACACACACACACACACACACACACACACACACACACACACACTTTTACAGGCTAGGAGAGTAGATGAGGCAGATCATTAGAGACTTATGTTATTATGAACAGGTCTCGACCCTTTCTAGATTACAGACAATACACACACACACACACACACACACACACACACACACACACACACACTTTTACAGGCTAGGAGAGTAGATGAGGCAGATCATTAGAGACTTATGTTATTATGAACAGGTCTCGACCCTTTCTAGATTACAGACAATACACACACACACACACACACATACACACACACACACACACACACACACACACACGTTAAAGTATCTTGAAGATTTCTTCTTCAGTGATTTGGAATGTTAATTGTCTGTTCCCTTATTTCTTCTCTTATGTATGGACTGCACTTTTGTATAGTACTTTTTCAGTCAAACATCCAAGAGGTGACATATAAAGTGTTAAAACGTATTTCCGACATGGTTTTTTGTGTCATAGAAAAAAAGGGCAGGCAATAGCAAACATACCTAAAAGGTATACCCATCAAACCAAGCACGTGCTGATGCATTAAAATGAACTACATGGGTTTTATTTATATTCAAAAAAGGAAAATGACCATTATGTTTGTAGCAATTGAGTTATCGTGAACTCACGTTGCTGTATTTTGAATCTGAAAAGAACCCAAAGTGGCCTTCAGTCAGAACACTGGACACAAACTAACCTGACAAACCCTGTGTTATAATCCAAAAAGTAATATCTAATTGCCCGTGCATGTGATACATACGTGTATTTGAAGTCTTTTAGTAGTCTTTATACATATATTTGAAGGAGATCTCCAGGCCAGCCTCGCCTCTGGCCAACAACTTCATATATTTCCTTCTCATTGCTCAGCTGGTCTGGTCAAACACTGGATTTATCGTTGTGTCCGCTCTCAGGACATTAGTATTCTCTATTTTGCACTTTCTGCACTCTCTCCACTGTCTTGGCTTTTGTATCTCATTCCCTTTGTGGGCAGGTAGTGTTTATTTTGTTGCTTTCAGTGAACTGCAGACTCATGAAATGTCACACCACTGATAATGATGATATTGTCCCTAATGTACCTCAGATGCTTTTGTGTTGAATGCATTATACCGTGTTTTGCAACCTGTTAAGTCGTGTTACTGTTATTTACAATCAGAAAGGCAGTGAGGCAGCAGATGAAAGAAGTTTGATTGAAGCTTTCTGTCAGCAGCTGAATCAATGTGTGTTTCTACATGAGTGAGAAAGAGACAGAGGCAGATAAATAAATAAACAGCCAATCAAAGATGTCCAAAACCTGTCGGCTCAGTTTGAACAGATATTTAACAATCCTCACGCGTCAGATCACTCAAGCTTTCCCCAGACTTTTCAGTCAATCTCTTGTTCCACGTGTTGGATTTATTACGTGCTGGCTAGGTTACTATGTGAATATTCATGCTCCTCAGAGGATGATTTCTGGTAGTTTTGGTGAACCTCTTGCCTTTTTTTTCTCCAGCTTTTTTGTGTCAAATTCCCTTCCTTAATGATGTGAAATATAATCAAGTGTTAAATCAGACTTTAGTTCCACCTGGAGTAAATCCACAAGCTACCCTGCAGTATACAAAGTCATTCAAACTAGCTGCACCTTTACCAGCTTTGAGAACACTTTAATGATCAATCATTATAAAACATATCATATATATTATTCTGAAATGGACCAATCTGCACAATGACTACTTTTACTGTCGCTACTTTAACTATATTTTGATGAGAATACTTTTCTACTTTTACTTGAGGAACATTTTGAATGCAGGACTTTTACTGTAACAGAGTATTCCTACACTCTGGTACTTCTACTTTTACTCAAGTACAAGACCTGAGTACTTCTACTTTTACTCAAGTACAAGATCTGAGTACTTCTACTTTTACTCAAGTACAAGATCTGAGTACTTTTACTTTTACTCAAGTACAAGACCTGAGTACTTTTACTTTTACTCAAGTACAAGATCTGAGTACTTCTACTTTTACTCAAGTACAAGATCTGAGTACTTCTACTTTTACCCAAGTACAATATCTGAGTACTACTTTTACTCAAGTACAAGATGTGAGTACTTCTCTCTACTCTGTTTACCTCTCTCTTCCTCCTCTCCGTGAGGTGTAAACATTTGAATGACTTTCACTTAGTGCAGATTCTCCTGAATGTTTCCTGCAGGCTGACGTCTCATTATTCCTTCTGATGGCATTACGTTTCAGTCCTGAACACTTGATTTAAACCTCATTGTGTAATCACTGATAAGGGTCAGGGTGTGATTACTCCTACATTATCTCTTCTTTATGTTTCCTCTTTGTAAGATTCCTCAGCATGCATTCACCGTTTGTTCTTTCTTGGGACATGTCTTCATTCAAATGTTCTCTCTTGTTGATGCTGATTCTTATCCTGATAAGATTAGCATAAATTGGCTCGCTAGAAGTTGCTGTCTAATGTAACAGCTCAGAGACGTGACTGTCATCTCCATCAGGAGCTGGTGACACGCTGGAATAAATCAGCTTAGTAACTTCCTCTTTGTGGTTTCTGAGGAACCCACTGAGTCGTGTGCAAAGCTGGAGCAGCTCTCACCTGCTGGCTGTAGTCCAAGTGTGAGCTGGGTTGGAACGAATGCTTTAAAGAAGATATATTCTGCTAATGTTAAGGTTGATATTAGTATTCACTGTCTCAATGCTCTAATGTTCAGAAAGCTCTTTATTGTTCTCATACTGCCTGTGCTGCAGCACCTCCTTTCACCCTCTGTCTGAAACCAGAGCCCAGTCTGCTCTGATTGGTTAGCTGGCCGGCTCTGTTGTGATTGGCGAACCGCTTAGAGATGTCCCCGCCCCTTAGCCTATTACGAACAATGTGTTGGAGCGCTAGCCAATAGAAGCGTGAATGTTACGTAGTGATGTCACCATGTTCCAGAAGTAAACAAAGGAGTCCAATGGAGGGATATTACTGTACACACTTCAGGAAAGGGAAAACCCCCAAAAGTATAACATGTAAATCTATACAATACCTAACAGCTGTTTAAAAACGTAGACAGTTACCAAATCCAACAATCACAATTTAAAAGTTACGCAGCTTAATGTGTTTCCATTGTAAATCAACATACAATCAAAGTATGCAAATAAAGGCAAATATATAAATATTTAATGTATAACGCTGTTTGTGAATGTGCTGCACGTTTGTATTGCCTGTGAATAGCAAGATGAAAAGTAGAGGTTGGATAAAACGATCTATTCTTCCTCTATCTTTATCACTTGCTGTAACCTCTTTATTTACTGCTGGAGCAAGACGATTACATTTACCGTCTACGGAGAAAACATGAAGACTTCAGAGAGGGAATAAACTGCTTTGTTAGTATAGCACAAAGACAAACACTCTACAAGTAACACAACATGCATATTTATATATTATTACCATTAAAGGTATGTTATTTTAATGTACAAAATTAGCTTTTTCTCATATTGTTTACATTAATACAGTTGACTTATTCCTCTCTTGCACTATTATTCTTCCTCATTTCCTTTTTCTTTCTTACGTTGCATAGAAGGAGCCTGCCATTTAAGATGTCCACTTCCAAACGTTTCCTTTTCTTTGTTTCCTAATCACATCTCTCCGGTTCTGGCCCCTCCCTCAGTGTGAGTGGTGCTTCGGACGAGTGTGTGTCGTAAAGCCCGTGACATTTAGAGAATGAGAAGCAGCGTGATTGATGCACTTAGAAGTTGGGAAGGACTGAGGCCTGCAAATCACGTTTTACTATGCACACACACACACACACACACACCCACCACACACACACACACACACACACACACACACACACACACACACACACACATGCAGATAGCATTTGACTGTGGGGCACCCCATCTTTTTGATGCCGTCGTAAATCCCCCATTGGTTACCTGACGCTGGATGCATTGCAGCACATTCTTTATCAGAATCAGAATATTCGTCCCACAGAGGGGAAATGTACATTTGTTACAGCAGAAAAGAGCCAAAGACAGCTTAGTGTTAACTAAGAAGCATGCATAAAAAAGATATTCAAAATAAAAAAGTGTTGGGAGAGTCCACATGCTAACAAAGGTATCCCAACTGTAGCTGTGTACATGACAGGATGTATGATTACCTAGAAGAGCATCAGGACTGTTTTAGGCATATGATAGCTATGTGATTAACATGATGATTCAGCCTCTATGGAGATAGACATATGACAAGCATGATCATTTCTGACATGGAGCTAATCTGAACTAAACATTGAATACTGCTTTCTATTCCTCCATCTTGTGACTGTGTAACTCCCTCTCTTGGATATCAGCATGTGAAGGACACTGTTCAGGAACTAGTTGGTGGTCTGTATGTGATGACTACTTCCATTCTGGAGAGGATCACAAATACATGGATCCTGAGATTGAAGCTCAAGCAGTGAGATTTTTCTAATAAAAATAAATTACACAATTTACAAAATACACATCCTGTAACAGTTCTGAAGATATAGCAGCCAGGTATATATTGCACAGTTATTAACGGCATATACATATATATATTGCACATCATTTGTATTTCACAGCAAGGGGTGTTAGGGTTCCTACACTGTATGGAGGATAGCTCCGAGGGTTAAGTTCCTTGAAAAATAGTACAAAAGAAATGCATCACTTTGGTCTGAAGCACGTAGGAAGGTCTGGGTTATTTGAATGATTCTCTATTCTCTGCTGAGCCCTTCCTGCTCTCACAGGGTCTTTCATAGCAACAGATTGTAGTCACAGTAACACATCCTACCTGAGGTCAGAACACTGATGTGTTGGTGCTGAAGTGCTTATTGATGTGAGACTGAAGGTCAAACATGTTTACTCTTTCCAATGGAGAACATTCTCAGGGTGCTACGCAGTATGGGGAAGTATGGATGATAGCTTAGAGGGTTAAGTACCTTTTTATTAGTATGGGAAAATACAAAATAAATGCATCACTTTGGTCTGAAGCACGTAGGAAGGTCTGGGTTATATGAATTGTATTTACTTGCAGTACTCTTGTTTTGTTTCTTTATGGTTGGTTGCAGTTATATTCTGAAATGGACCGATCTGCACAATGACTACTTTTACTTTTGGTACTTGAACTATATTTTGATGCTAATACTTTTCTACGTTTACTCTTACTGATCTTGGTTTGTATCTTAATGGTTGGTTGCAGTTATTGGAAGTTGCTTTGGAGGAAAGCATCAGCTAAATGTCAGGAAAGTATTTGCGTTCCCAGACTTTTAACCTGATATTCTATTTGTGAAAATTCAGAATTTCAAAAAATACATTATTTCACCATGCAGAATGTTTTGCTTTGTGTGGCTTTTGAAGCAGATAGCCCGTACAACCAACATGTTCACGACTGTGTGATATACTTTTGGGATAAAACAAGCTAAATATTGTTGAAAAGCAAGGAGAAATATGGCGGGCAACATGCACATTCTATGCATTAACCCCTAACCCCGGCAACGTTATCATACTTTCTGCTGAGGAGTGTGAACTGCACTGAGGTCTAAACTGGGAAATGCAAGTTTTTTGATTGCTTCTTAAAAATCCCAAATGTAAGGCATCATTTTAAAACAGATAAACAAATGGGGTCTCAAACTTCTGGACATTTGAGTTAGGAAAAGTCCCGAATATCAACATGTAAAATATGTACGAAGCTTCGATTCTCTTTGATTTCCGGCACATCTAGTTACCACAGTTTTAATGCACTTCAATTCTGCTGCATTCAACATGATTTACACACAAACGTGCAGCCATTCAAACCAAATGAACCCACAATTAGGGCTGAACGATTAATCGATTTTAAATCGAAATTGCGATTTGAAATGATGCAATTATCAATTTTATTTATTTTTGTTCTTCTTGTGTGTCAGTCATCCACACCAATCAGAAGTGCTGTGCTCCACATGTACCAGTCATTGTTAACCAATCAGAAGTGTCCCATGATAGAAGGTGATAGACAGATTGATCCAATCACCTGCCAAGTATTGTTTAAAGTGCCTGCCCTTTCCAAATGGCTTCCAATGGAGCTTTCCTAGATGGTGAAACAAAGCATCTGAGTCCGGTTAGTAATGCTCCATCACATGTTTCTATTACAGGGTGAATCTTAAACTGAAGCTTGACTTTAAAGCAACCCAACGGAAGTTTCATGTAAGTTTAGTTCTTTCACTCGTAGCTCGGGCTGCGGGGGTGCTAGAGACGGGAGCACGTTGATACGACCTTCCTAGCCGGAGATATGGCCGCATCTTACAATAAACTTCCGTTGGGTCGCTTAAAACCAAATATCGCAAATCGAATCGCAATATCTGTCAGAAAAATCGCAATTAGATTATTTCCCCAAATCGTGCAGCCCTAGCCACAAATATGTCATAAAACTACTGCTCTACTTTTTCTTCCTTCACTGCTTTCACTGCACGTAAAGAGAGGATGAGTGATCCAGGAGTTGTGATCAGAAATGGGTCAACAGTCTTTATCACCGTTACAGACGCTGGCAGCAATTACAGAAGCAGTGGACACATCACAATGAATTAATTATGGATTCAGCTGGAGAGATTCATCGTGACTGACCTAATACAACTCCTTAGGCTTGTCAGGTTTAGTTTTACTTTTAATATACAATACGTGTCATATAACAAATCAATAATGGCATGTTGAGCATACATGCTTTCTGCAGATGTTGCATGACTTGTACCCCCCATGCATTTGATGTTTTATTATAGTCATGTTTGCTATAGGTTGCCAAGGGTTTGCATGCCCGTTCCCCTTGTGTTTAAAGGTTAAAGTAGAGTTTAAAACTGTGATCAACACTTTCTTATTTGATAAACAGCATGGCGCTGACGATGAATTATAAGAACAGCAACATGTCGAGACCTTGAGAAACCCATTTGGTGTAATTACCCGAAGATAATAAGATAATAAATCATAATCCTGAGAAAAAGGCGTCAAAGTCAAGACCTTAAAGTAATGAGATCAACACAGTTTGGAGTAACTTTGGTTATGGTGCCCTGCATAATTCACTGTTAATACATCCAATTAGCCGTGGTGCATGCTCACAGTTTGGATAGACTCTGAGAGAAATGGAGGAGGCGTGTTTGCACGAATGGACTCTTCTCTCTCTTCCTGGTTCTTCCTCCTTCCTGTTATTTGAGCTGGCTGAAGTGCAGGAATCATCAGAGGAGCAGCTGACTCTCTATTCAGACCTAATGGCTGCAGCTGAGACTCATTCCAGCCACAATAGTGCGGGCTGCTTCCAGACGCCCAGATCCGCCACTTCAGCCGTCTGCAGTTTGAGAAGCTTCTCCTTCTTCCACTGACGCTTTCCTACAGTTCATTTCCCTGCTTTGGAGTATTGTGAGCCTGGTGTGTGCAGAAGATTCTGATTGTGATCCTTAAATCTTTTTTAAAGGCTTGCTGAGGCAGAGCAAACCTCTCATCTCCTGCAGATTAGATTCATTTTATTGATCCCAAATTGGGAAACATTTTCTGTTACTTCAGCATGTAAACAAGGGATAGACAGAGGGGGGGAAAGAGGAGCTGCAGCACAGGCAGTGTGAGGAACATAAAGAGCTTGTTAAACATTAAAGCATGGAGACATGTCACAGGAGAGACACTAAAGTATGTCCAGAGCTTTTCTGATCCTAACCAAACCTGCCGTCTTCTCCTTTGTGTGTTTGTGTGTCTAACAGACAGACACACAAAGCATGAATTTCTTTAACTACAAAAAACATAAATATCCAACATAACCCATGGATATAAATGTTAAAAAACATTTGAATCCATCTTGTTACACTGACCTGTAAAACATTCTCACAGCAAATAAGATGCAATTTGAGGAACTCTACAGTGTTTCTGTGAATGCTTGTCTTTATAAATTAGCTGTATTGTCCACTGCCTCAGTTTCAGGTAACTTTCCTACATGTAATCTTCTTTTTCACACACCACACACACACACACACACACACACACACACACACACACACACACACACACACACACACATAGACATACACACACACACACACACACACATACACATACACATACACACATACACACACACACACACACACCATGAATTCCTTTCCTTCAGCGTAAGCAAAAAAGACGTGGATACAAATCTTTAAATCATTTTAAACCGCCTTGTTTTATATATAAGTTTGCAGTTGTTTTCGCACAGAAAATAAGATGCAATTTGAGAAACTCAAAGCTTGTCTTTCTAAATTAACTTTATTGTGCGCTGCCTCAGTTTCAGCCAACTTTCTTACAATAAATCTTCTTTTTCCCTCAAGTTATCTCCTGATTCAGCCTCAGTATTTCTACAACATCTCCTCCTCCTCCTGTTTGTCGCAGCTCCTCGAGCACCGCCTGACATTTGGGGGGGGGGTCAGAGGTCAGAGGTTAGGGACTATAGGGACTATATGAGGAGGGAGATAAGGCAGCAGCAGTGGAGAAACACTGCATTACTAATGAGAAACCTTTGACTCAGAGTACCTGCTGCAACTCAGTGAGAGAAGAGATTCACTCTGACTGGAGTTTAGTTTCTCAAGTACAGACTTCCTGAAATTGACAAATGAATTGTTGAAGCTGTTGTTGTCTTTCATATTTCCCCATGGAGCGCCACAGCTCTCAGACAAAGAGGATTTAGAGAAATATGGATGAAAGAGAATGATTTTTGTCACTTTTTCCTTCATTTCCAGTCGCTTTGTACAGCTATTTGCTGCCATGATTATCAAAGTAGTCAATATATGCTGCTGTTTCTTCTAAAAGTACACTGAAAAGGGCTTTTGGGAAATATTTATGTTGCAATTGATTCAAAATATTAGAGGATCTGTACCAAAAACAATATATTTTAATAAGGTTTATAGCCCAGGACTGCAGCTCCACACTATTTCATTCAGATATTTACACATATTGAAATGATTAAGCAAAAAGTAAATGGGTAAGTAAATGGGCTGAAGGACAAAAAGATGGATTTCTGTTGGTTATTGTGGAATTTACAACGTGTGTGTGTGTGTGTTTCTCTGTGTGTGTGTGTGTGTGTGTTTCTCTGTGTGTGTGTGTGTGTGTGTGTGTGTTTCTCTGTGTGAGAGTTTGCGTCCTAATTGCACTCAGAAGCATCTAGTGAAATAAATACTTCTCATGTGACGGTGAAACGGGGACACTGAGGAATGTTTCTAACTCTCTGTGTGTGTGTGTGTCAGAGTATTAGAGAGGTCTGCATGCATTGATACAGCTAAGAAACGTTGCACAATCCCCATGCTCACGGTTTACTCAGCAACATTTCCTGCAGTGTTTATTTCAGTCTCCAGCTTGGTGTGTGTGTGTGTGTGTGTGTGTGTTCGGGCAGTGCCGGTCTACCTCACCCTCTGACTCTAAGCAGCTTTAGCTTGATCACCATCTGTTCAACCAGTCTGTGTTTCCACACACACACACACACACACTGTCTGCTGTGTTGTGTCGCAGTGAAGTGTATTGCTTACACATTACATGAGTGTGTGTAGAGTGTTTTCTGCTGCAGGTGTGTGTGTGTGTGTGTGTGTGTGTGTGTGTGTGTGTGTGTGTGTGTGTGTGTGTGTGTGTGTGTGTGTGTGTGTGTGTGTGTGTGTGTGTGTGTGTGTGTGTGTGTGTGTGTGTGTGTGTGTGTGTGTTGTGTGTGTGTGTGTGTGTGTGTGTGTGTGTGTGTGTGTGTGTGTGTGTGTGTGTGTGTGTGTGTGTGTGTAACTGGATTCCACTCCAATGACACAACAACTGTTACTTTTCAGTCTTTTATTTCAGTAGTTTACTTGAAAACAAATGTCCATTTAGTTGCTGAATGGGTCTTTTAGGTGAACAACCTTGTGTGTGTGTGTGTTGGCGTGTTGCTGTGTTTTTGGGCTGGTTCTTCAATCTGACATAATAATAATAACAATATTCATTTTCTTACCTGGTTTTATCTTTTCGCTGATATTACTTCGGCCTAATGGACATTTTTACCTGATGCAAGTAGCTTTAGTTTTTATTCATTTGAAATGTAGGATAAAAACATGATTTAAAATCAGCGTCTTGCTTGCTGCCATTGCAAATAATGGCCCTGCATTGTTCAGTGTCAAAGAACTGTTTAAATATCAGTACCTAAACTCAAATATATAAATAGTAGCATCTATGACAACATATTAAATTATACCGAGCCACACTCAGACACTTTACCTCATGCCCTAATAATAAAGATCATTAAACCTGGTCTATAAATAACCTCTTGGCAGCAGGGAGCTAAATGTGCTCTCCAGTAATCTGTCACATTAAAGCCTGCTGACCTGTGCATGGTGTTCCTCTGCACAGAGCAATGCATGCTGGGAAAGACTCTAGGAATAACATGGTGCAGGAAAGAGTCCTAAAACCTAGAAATGAGACAGCATTTTGGCGCTTGGTTGTTATCCTGAAATAAGATCTGTGGTTAACACAAGCTGAAGACTTTTGTTTTAAATGTAAGTAAATACCCTACTGCTGAATTTAAAAACAGCGGTTGCTAACAAGTGACTAAATGACACAACTAAACGTCATCACGCCCAACGTTAGCCACCTTTAGCTTAGCGGTGGTGACGTGAAGTCATGTGACCGTGCTGTAGCCTTTATAGCCCAACATTAGCCACCTTTAGCTTAGCGGTGGTGACGTGAAGTCATGTGACCGTGCTGTAGTTCCTTTATAGCCCAACATTAGCCACCTTTAGCTTAGCGGTGGTGACGTGAAGTCATGTGACCGTGCTGTAGTTCCTTTATAGCCCAACATTAGCCGCCTTTAGCTTAGCGGTGGTGACGTGAAGTCATGTGACCGTGCTGTAGTTCCTATAGCCCCCATTAGCCCCTTTAGCTTAGCGGTGGTGACGTGAAGTCATGTGACCGTGCTGTAGTTCCTTTATAGCCCAACATTAGCCTCCTTTAGCTTAGCGGTGGTGACGTGAAGTCATGTGACCGTGCTGTAGTTCCTTTATAGCCCAACATTAGCCTCCTTTAGCTTAGCGGTGGTGACGTGAAGTCATGTGACCGTGCTGTAGTTCCTTTATAGCCCAACATTAGCCTCCTTTAGCTTAGCGGTGAGACGTGAAGTCATGTGACCGTGCTGTAGTTCCTTTATAGCCCAACATTAGCCTCCTTTAGCTTAGCGGTGGAGACGTGAAGTCATGTGACCGTGCTGTAGTTCCTTTATAGCCCAACATTAGCCGCCTTAGCTTAGCGTGGTGACGTGAAGTCATGTGACCGTGCTGTAGTTCCTTTATAGCCCAACATTAGCCGCCTTTAGCTTAGCGGTGGTGACGTGAAGTCATGTGACCGTGCTGTAGTTCCTTTATAGCCCAACATTAGCCTCCTTTAGCTTAGCGGTGGAGACGTGAAGTCATGTGACCGTGCTGTAGTTCCTTTATAGCCCAACATTAGCCTCCTTTAGCTTAGCGTGGTGACGTGAAGTCATGTGACCGTGCTGTAGTTCCTTTATAGCCCAACATTAGCCCCTTTAGCTTAGCGGTGGTGACGTGAAGTCATGTGACCGTGCTGTAGTTCCTTTATAGCCCAACATTAGCCACCTTTAGCTTAGCGGTGATGACGTGAAGTCATGTGACCGTGCTGTAGTTTGTTTATGTTCCTTACCTTCTGTATTTATACTTCAACTATTATACAAGTGGTCTTCAGACGTGGATATTATCCTGCAGAACAAAACCAAAACAAAAGTAATTCCGAAATCCAATTATAATCAACTTTTTGTGGAAGCAGCCTGAAGTCATCACTGCACCACTCTATCGGAACGTATAGAAAGTAGATGTATAGGATTGTGTGCCTGCTGCTGCCAGCATACGGTTTTTACATAAAAAAAATCAATTTCTGTTTGTATCTGCAGCAGCTACTCTCTTTCCTCCCTACTGCTAAACTCAATCTCCACACACACACACACACACACACACACACACACACACACACACACACACACACACACACACACAGCCAGATGTCTCTGTTTTGTGTTGTTGCGTTTGCTCGATGTTTGGCTGTGTCTGCAAAGTTGTAAACTACTTCTTGATCCTAAAAATGTAACAATAACAAATGGACATACAGCTGTCTTTATCAACAACAACAGATTATAGGTCAGTAGTGCACTCTGTATCTGTAGTGATGCTAAATCTGACAATATCTGTCTTTAAAGTCAATGCTAAGGCTGTACAATTAATCAAAGTTTTATTGAAATATGGACTAGTGCATTATTGAAAATAGCAGTAAGAGAATCTTTTTTAAAGGATAAATATGTGACAATATTGTGGCGCTGCAGTCCTGAGCTACAACATTAGTTCAAAGGGATTTGTACGGTACAGATCCTCTTCAAAAAATCAAACTATGGTGATTTTAATATATATTTTTCAATGGTAATGTTTTAAAATTGATCACTCCCTCCTTGCAAATGATATTGCAATATTAGTCATATACATTTTTTGTTTCATTTCATGCAGCCCTTTTTGATGTACTTTTAGAAGAAACAGCAGCATATATTGACTACTTTGATAATCATGTCGTCAAATCGCTGTACTAAGCGGCTGGAAATAAAGGAAAGTGAAAATGATTCTCTTTCTTCCGCATTTCTCTCAATCCTCTTTGTCTGAGAGCTGTGTTGCTCCATGGGGAAATATGAAAGATAACAACAGCTTGCAAACAATTCATTCGTCAATTTCAGAAAATCAAACTATGTGAACTCCACAGTGTTGTGAGTGCAGGGGCAGCTTTATGTAGGAGTTCCTGCTGTAACGCTCTGACCTGTGAGCTTGTTCATTTTAACCCTCGATTTCTGGAGGGCGCTCAATTTGTGCGCCCTGCAACCCCAGCAATGAGAAGCCAAGTGCATTCTGGTCTTACAATACAGCTTTATTTATGAAGTACTTCAAAACCTCCAGACCAAAGTGCTATACAGTCAAATAAACAAGAATTGTAAGAAAAAGTCAGAATTTTGAGTAAATCTCAGAATTTTGAGAAAAAGTCAGAATTTTGAGATTTTCAGAAAAAAGCCAACATTTTGAGAAAAACTCAGTATTTTGTACATGACAGGAGGATGTATGATTACTTAGAAGAACCGGTATTCCTCCATCTTGTGACTGTGTAACTCCCTCTCTTGTACATCAGCATGTGAAGGACACTGTTCAGGAACTAGTTGATGCTCTGTCTGTGATGACTACTTCCACTCTTGAGAGGATCAGAAATACACGGATCCTGAGCTTGAAGCTCTCGCCGGTGACCAGTGATATTTTTCTAACAGTTTTTTTGTCTGTGTTTTTAAAGGGGTCCCTTCAGCGTGGTGCGGAGATGCATCAACAGAGAGACGGGGCAGCAGTTCGCGGTCAAGATCGTGGACGTGGCCCAGTTCACCTCCAGCCCCGGACTCAGCACCGAGGGTAAGAGAGCTGTTATTACTATTCAAAATAACTGAAGATATCATATATATTTTAACCTACAAGTCTCAAGCAAGTCCCAAGTTACTGTGGTGAGAGTCAAGCAAGTCACAAGTCAAGTCATACGAGATTCTGATGAATAACCCCAGTTTCCGCATTTACATCAGTTAAAAGACAGTGGTTATGAAAAGTTGAGTTTTATTTTCAACATTAACAACCATGTAAAGTCCTTTCGAGTCATCTGTCTCAAGTCATGAATACCAAGTCAAAGTCAAGTCGAGTCTTTTATCAATGTTAGTCAAGCAAGTGCCAAGTCCAAAAATATGCGACTCGAGTCCCCCACCTCTGGTTATTACTCGTACAAATAACTAAAGATATCATATACCAACTATGTGCAATATATATATATATGCCGTAATAACTGTGCAATATAGACCTGGCTGCTATATCTTCAGAAATGTTACAGGATGGGTATCTTGTAACTTTGTATGCATCCTTCTCAGTCAACATTAAGCTGTGCTTGGCTCTAACAATTTCCCCTCTATGGGACGCATACAGATATTCTGATTCTGATAGCTTTTCCCCACTCTGCTTCACAGTAAGAGTTAATGCAGGGAGAGGTCAGATGTTTGTCCTTGTTTGTGTTTGTTTGTCCACGCTGGACTGCTTGTTATTCTCTCTGTTGCTCACACACACACACACACACACACACACACACACACACACACACACACACACACACACACACACACTTTGGAGTTTCAGTTCAATGGAAGTCTTCTTCTGTTGTCTTTGGGCTGTTTGCTTTGAAAAAGTTCCTTCTGAAGACTTGCAAAGTTCACCTTCGCAGTACTACAGGAAAGAGGTATTTCATTTATTCACTGAGCATAGCTTTTATTTATTTAAAGAGGCCCTGTTCTGCTTTTTGGGGTTTTCCCTTTCCTGTAGTGTGTTCTATAGGTGGACTGCAAAAGCTAACATCCCTGTGTTTAAAGTAGAGACACTACATACTGATATACATCTGAACATCAGCAGGAGAGGACTCTTTAAAGTAGAGACACTACATACTGATATACACCTGAACATCAGCAGGAGAGGACTCTTTAAAGTAGAGACACTACACTGATATACACCTGAACATCAGCAGGAGAGGACTCTTTAAAGTAGAGACACTACATACTGATATACACCTGAACATCAGCAGGAGAGGACTCTTTTAAGTAGAGACACTACATACTGATATACACCTGAACATCAGCAGGAGAGGACTCTTTAAAGTAGAGACACTACATACTGATATACACCTGAACATCAGCAGGAGAGGACTCTTTAAAGTAGAGACACTACATACTGATATACACCTGAACATCAGCAGGAGAGGACTCTTTAAAGTAGAGACACTACATACTGATATACACCTGAACATCAGCAGGAGAGGACTCTTTAAAGTAGAGACACTAAATGCTAATATGATGAGCAGAATGTGTCCTCTTTAATTCCCAGACATGGTAATAGTTCTCTCATCTTATCCTACAAAGCAAGCTAAATGTTTTACTGCTCCATTAAATGTCAGAGGAAATCCAACACTCAAGGTTAATCGCACGTAAAGGCAAAGGGCTGCTCATATAGAGTTATGAACATGTATCTAATTTTCTATATTAATATCAGGTCTGACATTTGCAAGCTAGGTACCATGCACACATGCTGTGAGTTCAAGATAATTAATGTTTCTTAGAGGAGCTTTACCTGCGACATTACTGCTCTCTAATTCTCCGCGGCTGATGTAGAGTTCATAATCCAGCCTGACAGGAAGTCTCCTCACTTTACTTAAGCTTCCTCCAGGCAGACATAAAGAGCTCAGCCGTTCACACTGAGATCCTCCACAACACACACCTCGTAACACACACCTCGTTACACTCATGATACTGTCGAGAGAGAGTTTAAAAAGTGCCATTTTACGTGGCTTTATCCAGAGTTGTGACACACCTAAAAACCCCCGACAGTGAGAGTGCACACACCTGCCAAAGCATTTGAGTTCATTACAGATTTAAAATGTTGGAGCTTAATTTGAAGGGTAGAAACGGAGCTTAATGAGAACAAATGAGAACAACAATGAGAGAGCAGAGTGGATAATTTTAATGACCTCCTACAGAGACTTTTTGTACTCGCCTGCCTGGGTTCCTTTATCTGGATATAATCGCAATATATCGGTGCAGTGATGACTCTTTTTTTGAGGCCGAACCTGAAGGCAGCATTACCCAAAGCTAAAGGTGGCTAATGTTGACCGCTAAGCTACGAAACTGTATCTCCGCTTCCGTAAAAAGACGAGATGAAAAGCCGGTTTGACGGATCACTGCAAACTCCTAAAGGACATGTTTTTTTATTTTAACACGTCTAACCTGGCACCAGGACCATTTCTCTTCATCTACTGTTGGTTCACACACATCCAGTTTGTGTGTGCTCATAAGGTCACATGGTCAGCCCTCCCCATTAATATCCAATCAACCCCCTTCCTGCTGGAATCCATCAAACCTCACACTCCCTCCTGACACCAGCTCCTGTTGTTAATTTGTTTTTATTTCCCCTCTTTCTTGTTGCCTATCAAAGGCAGCAGAGCGGTTACAGTTGAGTGGGTGATACACACACACACACACACACACACACACACACACACAAATGTGCACACACATGTATACATGTTCTGCTCTGTTTGTGAGGACCTTGAACTTATAGCAAAATGTGAGGACCCCTCTTTCTGCTGTTGCCATGAATATAAAACACACTCACTCACTCACTCACTCACACACACACACACACACACACACACACACACACACACACACACACACACACACAATTGTCTAACACTAAACTAAAACCAGGGGAAGTGGGTCAAATTGTTAGTTTTTTTGGCAATGGATTGGTCAGCAGAAGCCCATCACAAAGACACACACACACACACACACACACACACACACACACACACACACATACACACACTAACACACACACACTCACCCATGCCAGCATTGAGCTCAGAACAGGGGAACTGGGTCAAATGGTTCGTGTCTTGGCAATTAATCGGCAATGGACCTGACATCAGGACACACACACACCCTCTCTGTGTCTCTCTCTCACACACACACACACACACACACACACACACACACACACACACACACACACACACACACACACACACACACACATGTTGCTCTCGGCCTGTCTGGAGTCTGTCTCACTGATAGGTCAGCCCTCTGCAGGGATGAGAGAGAAAAGACAGTCTGAAATGAGCAGAATTCATCATGTGCCATCGCCTCCTCGCTCCCCTCCGCCTCTTTTTGATTAAATTCTCTCGATTCTTTTATTCCCTGCATTGTGTTTCTACGTCTTTCTCCTCCACCTTCATCCTTCTCCCTGCAGAGTCATTAAAGCTGCATCTGTGTGTGTGTTTGTTTTGCTTTTTCTATTAGATTGTTGTGACATCTTGTGCTAACAGACTGCTAATGCAATGTCAGGTCTGGCACATGAAGCAGCTTAAAAAAAACAAATTTCACGCAAAATAATGTCAGAAAATGCTGATTCCTCGCGAATATGGAGATTTCCTACTTTTCTGTTTTCTGTAATTTTTGCGTGAATAAGTTTGGGTTTTGTACTGAAGTAACAAGAGATTTGAAGGCGTCATCGTGGACTTTGAGATACTAAAATTGACAAAATTCACCTTTTTCTGACATTAAATTATCAATCCATCTAGAATGAAATCAGCAGGTTAATCAAAAATGAATATTGTTGTTAGCTCACACTCACACACACACACACACACACGCATGTGTTTTTTTTTTTGCTTCTTACGATAAGATAAGATAAGAAGTACTTTATTTATCCCAATTTTGGACATTTTTGTGTTTCAGCAGCATAAAAAGACATGGAATTTTTCTCATTCTTCTCATTTGATAAAGTATCTTCGTTAATCTCCCGCAGTATTTACCATGACGGATATAAGCAGCAGCAGTGAGCTCAGCATATGACATTAAATTCGTAGCATGCCGTGCCTCAATGCCCTTAAGGTAGCCACTTATCCGGCTTTAGCAGCATTAGCATCACGTTAGCGCTAGCCCTCGCCTGGTAACTGTCCTCGGAGGATTAGCTTAATGTTAGCGCTGCGGCACGAGTGGCAGGGAGCCTCATTAAATGTCACTGCATGCATAGAAGAACAATACATCTATTTCCTATACAGTGTTCGTGTCTATAAATCTCTTGAGGAATACCTCATTGTGAATGTGGAATATGAAGCCTTATCTACTGTATATTGATTTTCTCTATGAATCAGTTAACCTATAAGCTGTTCTGTTTAAGCAATAGCTCACAATAGGCCATGGTTGTCCTGTTAATGGCCTTAGTTTGGCTTCATGTAGCGTTGGTAGGCACTATATCAATGTTAATAGCTAGCTGACTGCTAAAGTATCAATAACTGTCACTGGAAGTTGTTAAATTTAAAAACAAGTCGTTAGAATATTCCCAATTATCATACATGTTTATATTTGTTTTCATATTTCTTTCAGTTTGCATCACAGTGACAGAATATTATTCATTTTAATATTTTTTCTGTGCACTTAAATCCTGTCCACCCTCTGGTTCCATCCAATGATATGTAGTTATATGTTCTCCGTTTTATTATGTAAAAGCAACATTTAATGTGCATTTCCAGATGTGTCTGCTAAGCAGCAGAGCTTTGCTTTGCTTTCATCTCCTCCTCCTCCCCAGTGATTCCTCTTTGTTATTTTCAGCTTCAGTACCCTCCTCTTCTTTAGGAACCAATTAAAGGGAAGGATGCAGTGAGAGGATCTCAAATAGTGAGAGAATTAGAGGAAGATTCATTAAAGAGGACATAGTCTGCTCATTTTCAGGATCATTTAAAGAGTCCTCTCCTGCTGATGTTCAGGTGTATATCAGTATGTAGTGTCTCTACTTTAAAGAGTCCTCTCCTGCTGATGTTCAGGTGTATATCAGTATGTAGTGTCTCTACTTTAAAGAGTCCTCTCTGCTGATGTTCAGGTGTATATCAGTATGTAGTGTCTCTACTTTAAAGAGTCCTCTCCTGCTGATGTTCAGGTGTATATCAGTATGTAGTGTCTCTACTTTAAAGAGTCTCCTGCTGATGTTCAGGTGTATATCAGTATGTAGTGTCTCTACTTTAAAGAGTCCTCTCCTGCTGATGTTCAGGTGTATATCAGTATGTAGTGTCTCTACTTTAAAGAGTCCTCTCCTGCTGATGTTCAGGTGTATATCAGTATGTAGTGTCTCTACTTTAAAGAGTCCTCTCCTGCTGATGTTCAGGTGTATATCAGTATGTAGTGTCTCTCCTGCTGATGTTCAGGTGTATATCAGTATGTAGTGTCTCTACTTTAAAGAGTCCTCTCCTGCTGATCTTCAGGTGTATATCAGTATGTAGTGTCTCTACTTTAAAGAGTCCTCTCCTGCTGATGTTCAGGTGTATATCAGTATGTAGTGTCTCTACTTTAAAGAGTCCTCTCCTGCTGATGTTCAGGTGTATATCAGTATGTAGTGTCTCTACTTTAAAGAGTCCTCTCCTGCTGATGTTCAGGTGTATATCAGTATGTAGTGTCTCTACTTTAAAGAGTCCTCTCCTGCTGATGTTCAGGTGTATATCAGTATACCCTTGAAATAGTCTATTATTCTCAATGGGACTCTCAAGGTTAAATTATGGTTAACAAGAAATGGGATGAATACAAACAAATATCAAGAGATTTATTTAGCAAAATTGCATGCAAGCCCGTCCTGCAGTGTTTCAGGAGAGCAAGTCTTAATGCATTCTTCCTTTTCTCCTCTGCTAATAATGAAAGCCACATGACGCCCTCAGATAGACCAGATCGTCTGGAGGATTTATGTAGAAACACTTGTAAATGTTTCAGAGGAAGGTGTAGAGGTGTCTTTATCATGTAGCATGTGTCAGGGTGAGCTTCTGCAGAGTAGGGATGGGCAAGAGCAGGACAACGGTGAAAGCTGACAGTGTTGGTTTTCTAAATAGACAATAGTTTGCAGCTTCTTTATTTGATTGTCTGTGTGTTCTTTGTTGCTGCCTGCACAGTGGGGGGTCAACAGGAGGGGGTCTCTTATTATAAGCCCTCCTTGTGAAGCTCATAGCTGCAGGTGGAAATGATGCTTTTGCATGTTCCAAACAGGCTGGTTCCTTTAGTCTGAATGTGTGTTTGGTGGCGTGATCATTATTATTTAGAGTCATTGCGTGCCTATTGATTTGAACACGATCCGTGTATCCATCATTTCCTGGTCTTCTCTAAAGAAGAGGGACCAATGAAAACGTTGCCGATGTTCAGCATGGAAACATTCATTAGCTAACAATGACATTATTGTTCTATTAATATAGGGAGGTCGGGTACTCTTTAAAACAGCTGCTAGTTATGGGTACTTTTTACTGAAGGACATTTCAAAGCCTCTTTACTTTTACTTGAGTAAAGAAGTTTAGTCAGTACTTCTACTTTCACCAGAGTATTTTTAAACACCAGTATCTGTACTTCTACTTGAGTAAAGGATGTGTGTACTCTTTATGCCACGTATCCTCATGTCTCTCTCTCTCTGTTTCAGATCTGAAGAGGGAGGCCAGTATCTGCCACATGCTGAAGCATCCTCACATCGTGGAGCTGCTGGAGACCTACAGCTCCGATGGGATGCTCTACATGGTGTTCGAATAGTAAGTCTCCATCGGGCAAATCACATACAACTCACATTAAAACCTCTAACACAATGTAAAAGTACATGTACGCCATCGTTTCCGTTTATCGTGCCGGTCAACATGTCCCGAACAAATGGGAGAAATTCTAAAATGTTCTGTGTTAGCTAGAGAGCAAGTTGTGGTTTTGGGGAATTCTTTTCCCCGGAAACATCTGTTAAAAGTCGGGCAAACTGAAATATGTCCAGTCTTTTAACAGATGTTTCCAGTTCAAGTCCGGCTGTACTAAACACCGGTTAGCACCTACAGAAGAAGAGGGTGTGTAAAAAGGAGGGATGATGAAGAAGAGGTGGTGTAAAGGGGAGGGATGATGAAGAGGATGCGGTGTAAAGAGGAGGGATGATGAAGAAGAGGTGGTGTAAAGGGGAGGGATGATGAAGAGGAGGTGGTGTAAAGAGGAGGGATGATGAAGAGGATGTAGACAGTGAAAAAGAGGTGCAGCATGAGAAAGCTTGATAGCTGAGGGTGAGGATGAGGAAGGGGTAGAAAAAGAGTGAGTGCAGCTCATGAAGGAGGAAGATGAGATTAAGATTCCTCACTTCTACCTCCAGTGTTTCTCCTCTTCCTCCTCTTCGTATCTTCATCTCTGCTCCTCATGCAGAACTAATTCCTCCGTCTGTGAATTATCTTATCGCCGGAACGGTTTCATCTGGCGGCTCAGAGAGAGGGAGGAAAACTCTCCAGGAAATACAAGAGAGCTCCGTTTAAAAGGGATTGTCGTCACAGTCCTGGAGCTCAGCTGTGTGTGTTTGTGCATCAGTGTGTACAAAACACACACTGATGCACAAACACACACACACACACTGATGCGTGCGTGTGTACATTTTGCACACACTTAATTGTATTCGATTTGATGTTATGGTACGTATTTTATTGCATATTTTGACTTTAACGTATGTTGATTTAACTATTTTTATTTGATTTTTGATTATGAAATTGAGCAATTGTCTTGAAACCCAAATTCCCTTCATTCTGATTCTCCTAATTCATTACAAAATGCTTTAAATAAATCATATGAAGCCTTATGTAGTTTCACAAGCCTGTTTTACTCTAATTATCCAGTGATTTCAGCAGATTAAAATGCATTATAGGTGTTTTTATATTGCCTTTTAGATAAAGACATCATTAAAGTAACAGGTGTATTTTAAAGTAGGGCAACAAGATGAGCGCCCTCTAGTGGAGAGACGACAGGACGTCTTTAAAAACACCTGCAGTTAATTATGAGCCTCTCCATCCGTGTGTATTTCACTAAAGAAACACTTAAAACCAACTTTTCCAAGAGATTATATTCATAGAAAATCAACACTAACTTCTCAAGTTTGTTTACAAGTGGGTGCAAAAGTAATTAACACCTATAACTTGTTTGAGTTGATCAAATGTAAGAAGTTTTAATGGATTAAAACCCTAAGTTTCCGTGATCTACGATTTCAACCATATTCAATGTAAATACTGCTACATTTTAATATGTTGTAATGTTATTATGTAGTTAATTAATGCAGTTTTCTTAAAATAGTGTCTTAATCTGTGTACCTGGTAATCAAACTGATTCTGATTGATATTATCTGAATCAACCCACAGACTAAACTTAATTACAGTTTCTCACATCTCACCTTCACCACCCATAAATTAAGTAAAAAAAGACTGAAATGTAAATAAACTATTCTTAATTAAAAGCCTGATTGACTCGGTTTGAAGCAGCAGCTCTAACATCTCAGGAAGACAGATAAAGAGATGTTTATCAGACAACAAATGTCCATGAAAAATCCTCTCAAGGGACAAATATCTCAGACTAAACTTAACTACAGTTTCTCACATCTCACCTTCACCACCAGTCGTTTTAATAAGAGAGACCTGTCCTCCTGACCTGTCCTCCTGACCTGTCCTCCTGACCTTTCCTCACTCTGATCCTCTCTCTCTTCAGTATGGACGGAGCAGATCTGTGTTTTGAGATCGTGAAGAGAGCAGATGCTGGCTTCGTCTACAGTGAAGCCGTGGCCAGGTGAGCTCTCACACCTCAGATTTACTGTCCTTTAAGATGCTGATTTCATCGGGTCAAATTTCACCGGTTTCTAAATGTTTTTATATCGGAATAAGGGCTTATTTTAGAGGTCACCTATTCTGCAAAATCCACTTCTCCATGTCTCTTCTACATCAACATGTGTCCCCTCTTCTTCATGTCTCTTCTACATCAACATGTGTCCCCTCTTCTTCATGTCTCTTCTACATCAACATGTGTCCCCTCTTCTTCATGTCTCTTCTACATCAACATGTGTCCCCTCTTCTTCATGTCTCTTCTACATCAACATGTGTCCCCTCTTCCATGTCTCTTCTACATCAACATGTGTCCCCTCTTCTCATGTCTCTTCTACATCAACATGTGTCCCCTCTTCTTCATGTCTCTTCTACATCAACATGTGTCCCCTCTTCTTCATGTCTCTTCTACATCAACATGTGTCCCCTCTTCTTCATGTCTCTTCTACATCAACATGTGTCCCCTCTTCTTCATGTCTCTTCTACATCAACATGTGTCCCCTCTTCCATGTCTCTTCTACATCAACATGTGTCCCCTCTTCTTCATGTCTCTTCTACATCAACATGTGTCCCCTCTTCATGTCTCTTCTACATCAACATGTGTCCCCTCTTCTTCATGTCTCTTCTACATCAACATGTGTCCCCTCTTCTCATGTCTCTTCTACATCAACATGTGTCCCCTCTTCTTCATGTCTCTTCTACATCAACATGTGTCCCCTCTTCTCATGTCTCTTCTACATCAACATGTGTCCCCTCTTCTTCATGTCTCTTCTACATCAACATGTGTCCCCTCTTCTTCATGTCTCTTCTACATCAACATGTGTCCCCTCTTCTCATGTCTCTTCTACATCAACATGTGTCCCCTCTTCTTCATGTCTCTTCTACATCAACATGTGTCCCCTCTTCTTCATGTCTCTTCTACATCAACATGTGTCCCCTCTTCTTCATGTCTCTTCTACATCAACATGTGTCCCCTCTTCTTCATGTCTCTTCTACATCAACATGTGTCCCCTCTTCTTCATGTCTCTTCTACATCAACATGTGTCCCCTCTTTTCATGTCTCTTCTACATCAACATGTGTCCCCTCTTCTTCATGTCTCTTCTACATCAACATGTGTCCCCTCTTCTTCATGTCTCTTCTTACATCAACATGTGTCCCCTCTGTGTAAAGAGACTCTGAAAGTTTCAGGAACAAAGATTCTCTCTCTTTTTCTCCTGATCCATTTCTATAAAAACCTGTCTGAAAATGAGCTGATCAGATTTTGGCCACTTTATGATGTCATAATGATGTTTTGGCTTGTGTAACCATTAGCCAATCAGCAACCAAGGTAACCCCCTCCCACCTTATCACCTGAATCTCCTCCTAGAGCACCATTGAGTTCTTTGTAACCAAATCTCTCTCAGAGGGGCGTGGGGAGGGGCTCCTTATTTTCATCTAAAGTAACAGACAGAGAATCAGCACTTTGGAAACAGGGCTGAAACAGAGGGGATTATGGGATGCTGCAATGATCTGTTTGGTGTTTCAGCCAATCAGAGACAGGCTCTGTATATATCTGAGACCTTTAATACAAAAAAGTTGAAACTGTCGTGGATCCAATGTAACACTCCCAACATTAAAGAATAAGACAAGAGGAATCAATAAAACACAGACACAGAGATGGTTGAAGTTAAATATTATATTTCTGTACAAGAGACACCTTACCTTGCACCAAAGCAGTCAATAGTGTAATGCCTATAGCCTAAGAGAACCTCACAGGTTATATACACTTCAAACTGCTTACGTAGCTGAACTTTTCCTGACCTGATGCAGTGTTTTGTTGCATCTTCTGTCCCCCCAGACTTTAAATAATCCTAGGACCCTCTTTCTGTTGATACCTCACATGCCAATGTAGACTACTGTTGATCACAGATATACAGTAGATGGGCCTCTTTGCATGAAACTAAATGAATACTCACTAGTATGGCTTAAAACACATGATTATATAAAACAGATTCTGCTAAACTTGTGGTAATAAGTCAGAATTCCCTGTGGCAAAAGTTGATGGGAAGACAACACGGAGGTTAAGAGGCTGATTTTGGTGATCGCAATCGTGAATTTAAGGGATCATTTTAGATAGTTTTTAAGTGGGGATGTATGAGGTATCTATTCACAGTCGGTGTGTTGTAGATGGCTGTCTGCACACCCCCAGTTTGGAGAAGTATTCAGGAGTTTCTGCTCAAAAGCTAGAGGTGCAGCAACAATATTTTTAAAGCTCCTTTCAAAAATCCATTTCATTTTAAGTGTACGAATATATTTACTGCCTTGCCCTGCGTCAGACAGCCCTTTTCACACGGCTAAATGTCAAATCCACCAGACTCTATTCACAAAACCAGTCACTGTGCAGAACACAGGAGGTGCTGGAGTAACGCTGCTTCAATAGGTCGGCTCGTTTGTGTTATTATGAGGTTTAAAATCCAAGTTAGCATTCACTGAACACACACAATAACACAAACAAACTAACCAATAGAGGCAGCGCTAAACCAACAACTCCTCTGTCCTATAAGTTCAAATGACTGTTTTTATGAATGGAGTTTGGGTCTTTCAAGAGAGCTTAAAAACCGCTGTCAAACATATAGTGTTTATAATGTTCTCACTGCAAGAGGTGACAATATACTGACTATAGCATGCACGTACATTGATATTATGTCGATGGCTAATAGATGTTTTGCTGGGACTCCTGTCTGTTTCTTCCAAATGCTTCTAAGATCCTCTTTCCACCACACTTCACAATATCCCTCTAAATGTTCCCACTATGATATAATAATAATAACTGTATTACGTCTTTCCTTTAGTCACTACATGAGGCAGATCCTCGAGGCGCTGCGTTACTGCCACGACAACAACGTCATCCACAGAGACGTCAAGGTACTATATATATTTTACACTTTACTGCACCCTCACAGTGTTGCAGCTGCAGAGGGAAGGCTGCTGCTGAGGAGACTTTATCTTTCTGCATCTGTGCACTGAAAAAATATGTCTTTTGGAGGTCAGTCTGTAGGGGCTTGGGAATTGAAGGGTCACCGCAACAAGGTCCCAGATCGGACAACAACAACAACAAACAAAGAGTATTGACGTGCAGTGTTTACCTCCTGCAGAGGTGTGTATTCAGCAAGCTTTGGGACAAACTCCCCTCTCTCCGGCAGAAACAGGAACTGTCGTACCTTTTCGCTTTTAAATCAGCCTCTTTGGACCCACAATTATAAATATTAATTATTTGAAAACTCCCCAAAAGCGTGAGGTGCTTGGTTTTTGCAGCAGTCCCTGTAAATATTCAAAACTTAACAATCAGATGAACAGGTGTACTGTTTTCTGGACTAGACACGAGGGTATGAAATATAAAAATACACTGTAATCTTCAAGTTAACCATTTTTAAATGTCTCTTATTTTGCGCAGTTTACTAACGGTACTTAATGTGCAAACAGAGTGAGAGGACGGTTTGGAATTTGGCCAATGAGTGATCCTTATTGGATTAATACAGTGTCTTCTTCTTCTCCAAATACAAACAGACATGCAAACACAATAGTAGTGCAGCATACAAATATGGATTTACAATATATATATATATATATATATATATATATATATTTTGATATCAAAGTACAAAAAGGCTTCAAACTAATCTAGACATCAGTGTTCTGACAGCTACCCTATTGTATAGTTTGCACAGTTAGAAATCCAGATGTAACATATGAGATGTCTTCTTACTGTATTTCCCCTGTAGAATTAGCATGTGATGCATTTTACTGCGTTTCTCCTCACCCTGACATTTGGATTTTCTGTAGACGTTTGCATCTTTGTGAAAACATGCATTTGCTACAACATCAGTGTTTAGTTGTGTGATTCCAGTGTGTGAGTGCACGTTGTGTGTTAGTTATGTGATGCTCGTTGTGTGTTTGTGTGTGCTGCTATTGTTTCACACTGTGTATCAGAGGCAGGAGAAACAAAGTGAACCAGGGCTTTGCTTTCAGAGCGTCTCCTCCGTCTCACTCTCTGCTTTCACAAACAAGCAAACACACTCCCACACACACACACACACACACACACACACACACACACACACACTCCCACACACACACTTCTCCCCAGTTTAATGCTCTGTATGTGATATGCAGTACTTCCCCTGTTATTGTCTTGTTTCCAGGAGCCTCGTATCGTTTCCCTCTGAGTCCAGTTTCTATCTGTGTCCTCAGCTTTGTGCAGGTGTTAGTCATCGTTGGTACACACTCTTTAATCTGTCTTCACTCCCACAATGCACCCTGCTGAATCACTGGCTCAGGATCTGTGTCTACGTGTCGTACACAACGTGAGGGTGTGTGTGTGTGTGTGTGCAGCTCCTGCTGTTGTTACATTGATACAGCTTTTGTGTTGAGCTCTGTAAAGCTTATTTTCCCTGCATTTCCACCACCTATGTGCTATAACTGAGCCTCCAGGTGTCATTCATACCATAGCTTCCTTCAAGTATTATAAAATCAAAACAGATCATATCACAGTGAAATGAATGAACACTAAAGGCAGCAACATGCCTCCCCATATGTCTTTACGCTTTATGTATGACCTTTAATCAAAATGTATTAGTACAGCACCTTTGATACAGGAACGTGCAGGTCAAGTGCTTCAGAGATGAAGGATAAGCTTAAAGAAAGACACATAATTAAACATTTTGAGTCCAATGCATGCCAGACAATAACATGATTAAAATGTTATAAATTATGATATGAAGGTACAATTGCAGTAAATGTATAACAGCATGAAATAAAAGCTAAAGAAAGAAAAAGTTGTTAATAAAATTAGAGTAAAATAGAATAACATTTTATTACTCAAACACAATCAGTTAAGTAAAAAGATTAATGTAAAAAATACAACAATTAAATTAACAAATACAATTACTTTGAACGGAGAAATATGTACAGAAATACTGTAAATAAAAAACAATAAACCAGACTATAAATAGACATACATTACCAAAATACACATCACAGATAATACCATATTGTGTTTAAAAGGCTTTTCTAGAGTGTGTGTGTGTGTGTGTGTGTGTGTGTGTGTGTGTGTGTGTGTGTGTGTGTGTGTGTGTGTGTGTGTGTGTGTGTGTGTGTGTGTTGTGTGTGTGTGTGTGTGTGTGTGTTGTGTGTGTGTGTGTGTGTGGTGGTGTGTGTGTGTGTGTGTGTGTGTGTGTGTGTGTGTGTGTGTGTTGTTCCTGCAGGGCATCACGCTGAAGATGAATGAGTCGAATCCACTTCCTGTGGGTTAGAATGTGCAGAAGTTCAACCATTAAACGTTCTACTTCCTCCGTTACTGTAGATCAGGGGTACTCAAACTTTTTTATTAAAGGTCCACTTGTGAATTTTATACAAGGTCACTGGTCCGGATCAATGCAGTACTTTTAATAGCCATTGGACTACAGATCTGAAGACTAATTGATAATAAAGGAAATATTTGTTTGTAGCAGTCGATGGATGTCACCTAAACCTATACTTTGGGTACCATGTTGAGGCCAATATTTGGAAAACTGATAGACAGTGTGTTAGTAGGCTAAACTCACTGCTGACGCACACGTTTTTTCCACTTAAATGTAGATTAAATGACAGGTTTTCCTCATAACGAGTTATAAAATCGGTGTTGAAATCGGTAAATGATTTAGTTAACGTTAGCTTTTAGGTATTAGCTGCTATCTGTAGGTTGTTTTCTATTGGCTGCTGCTGTTTGGTAGTATATTAGAGTTGCTATTGTGCATTAAAGCTCTTTTCAGTAAAAAAACCGAACATTTGTTGAAGGTAAATGAAAGCCTTATTGTGAAGTGTTCAATAGTGTAGTCATGTAAAATGTTGTTTTTGGGGAGAGACTTCAAGTAATAGAAAGAGATGTTTTCACTTAGAGAGAGAATACTGACGTGTACCTTTCTAACGAGGCGTTCAATTATAGTTTGATAAATGTGAATCAAAACTAAGATGCTTTTTACTTTGTTCTTTGGTCTTCTGTTGGAGTGAACTAGATATGTGGTTGTATTTAGATCCAATGATGTGTAGTTTTGGTTAACATGCAGTAAACAGTCAATATAAAACACACAGTATATTTTATTTTACACAAATGCAGCTTTGTCATTGGTCCACTTCTTTATCAGCATCCAACAGCGACTGTGGAGCTCCTGTCTGTAGGTTATCTGATGTACTGCCCTTTAATGACACACACACACACACACACACACACACACACACACACACACACACACACACACACGTCCTTGTTGAATATGGATCAGCTCGAGTGCCGCATCTCTCCATGCATAGAAGTCACTGAATTCATTGAAACCCTGATGTTCATAAATCACCGTGATGCCTCAGTATTTATCTTCTTCACCACAGACAGCAGCACCGCCATGTTTGTTATCTCTATCTCTATAGATCTGCGTGTCTTCACCTTTGGACCTCCTGCAGACGCCTCTGCAAACTGGAATAATTAGGTTATCTGACTCTAAGTTTGAAAGATTATGCAAAAGCGTGCTGTGCAGGAGTTGAAGTCACATAATCAGAGGAATATATAAGGGAGGGTTGCCTCTAATTAGTAAGAGAAATAGTAGAGAACTAGCTAACATGCTACATGCACATGTCTGTTTAACATCATTGAATCATCACTGTTGTACCACAGGATGCACAGAGGTCACCTACTTTCCAAAAACAAAGAAACCTGGTGATTAAAACAAGAGAAAAATACAACATTTTGATCTGCAGACCCCTGATCCTCACGTCGTGTTGAGCAACCTGAAGAATCCATAAAACCGGAATATTTAAGGGAAAGGTTGCCTTTAGTTAGTTAGAGTACTCACCAAATGTACCAAATGATGCACAGAGGTCTAGTCCTTTCAAAAACAAACGAACCTGGTGATTAAAATGAGGATACAAATTGTAGAAATTCCTGCACACTGTTCGGCTACTGCTAACGTTAGCTCAACACCAACCTGTTCATACTAACTCTGTTTAAACCTACACTTTATTAGGTCATGGAGCTCAGTTTTGAGGTCTGAATGCCACCAGCAGTGTGTTTTCTTTCCGGTGTGTGTGCTGCATCACGCTGTGTAGAAGTAGAAGTCATGCTGAATGTCTGATCTTCAAAACCCTGATCCACGTCGTGTGAGCAACCGTAGAGAGGCATGACTTCAGAGGTAAACCGTGAAATGAACACAGACACGCACCGTACAACGATAGTACTGCATTTCTTTTTCTCTGCAGGAATGCTAAGAAAGAGATCTGCTGTCAGAAGACTCAGCAGGTTTTTTCCTCTGTGAGTTTCCGAGTTTGGATTCCTAGAATAGTCTCTCTGCGGGAACTCTGGAACTTTTGTACAAACATTCATGACTTCTGGTGGTATTTCTGCGCTTGTGTGAGAAAGAAACTGTGAATCTAAATATTGCACTGTAACTGTGTGGTAAGCTGGTGTCGGTCACAGTGTTGGATAATTCCTCTAAAAGACGTCAACACATGTTAGTTCTCTTTATGCTAAAGTCTGTTTTAGTGTTAAATTAGCATCGCAAAAAGCTGCTTTCTTTGGCTGTTTGTGCAGGAAGGTACAGAATGTGTTCCTAGGGGATTTTAGGGATTGCAGCTCCTTTTGAGGCACTGCAACAAACTTTAGCACTGGTAGGAAAGGACACAAAAGCAGCAGAAAGCAAAAAGTGTGTGCAACATTTGCTTTCTGTTTCAACGTGTTCCTGACGGTTTTAAATAGCTGCAGCGACTGATTTATTATTGCTGCAAAAGACGATGATATAGAAATGTTGCATCTGCAGGAGAAACTCAAATGTCGAGAGATTAGAGATACTCACACTTATATTAAGACACTTAGGATAAAAGCTACGGCAGCTAATTGGAATATTTTGTATGTGAGGCTAAGGGCGGGACATCTCTGAGCGGGTGACCAATCACAAAAGAGCCGGCCAGCTCATTTATTTACATTTATTAGAATAATTGTCCAATTTCCTTATTTTTGTATGTATTATTTATACACATAAAAGTATGTGTCACACAGCATTGCAACCAAGTAGAGTAAACAATGAGCATTTATACCCTGGTGTCGCAGATGGATGTAGTAAATAAAGGTGTAAAGACCGGAAAATAAATATTAAAGTCAGTCCTGGCTAGGGATGGGAACGGAGCCCCGGTATTAAACGGGCCCCGGGGCTGAATTATTAAAGACCGTGGTGCCGTTAAACTGCGACGTTATCGGTCTTTTTATCGGTACGGGAGACATGTAAAAAATATGTGTCATGTGTATTATTGCTACACAAACATTATATTGCAGTTTTAGTGTCGCCAACTCCGTTTCTAATACGCAAAAAGACTGCAAAATGCGTCTATGATTATTTCTAGTATTTTCGATCTTTCCAATCCAGACGAGAGATCTCTCTCCCCCGCCTGTGTGCGAGGGGGCGGGGCAGTTCACACACACGCTCTGCTGCTACATGCAACACACACACACGGAGGAGATGGCGGAGAGAACGCGCTCCGAGGTGTGGTTAAACTTTACCCGTCTGGATGTGGACAATGCTCGTTGCCAAAAGTGCAATAAGAGTTTAGCATGTAAGGGCGGTAACACGAGCAGTTTGTCTGAACATTTAGCAAAAGTGCACCACATCCAGACGGAGGAATGCACCGGGTCCACGCGTAACGTTTCCACGTCAGGTGTTATGTATGCTAGCAGCAACACACGGAGTTAAAGTGCCAGTGAAGTGCATTTTTTTGCACCAAAATGAAATGGCAGTTTCATTTCTTACATATAATTGTACCTGTTCATGGCTAAAATAATTTTTTAGGAAGTGCGAGGGACGAGATAAACATCGCAAATTTTTCATCCCGTGAACGGCCGTCTGAGCCTACCGCTGCTGCAGACGATAGCGGCTGTGACGTCACAAGATGGGCCCAGTTGTGATTGTAAACATGGCAGAGACTTCGGAAAGTGATACTGGTGCGAGAGAAATGAGTGATTTTGACAGCTTTTCGGACAGGATAGATGAGGAAAGTGGCCATGGAAGTCAATTTAGTTGAGGACAATATTTTGTCATAGATCTAGAGTAGATCTACACACAGGATTGGCCATCACCTGATCATACATTCATCTGTTCATAGCATGATGCAACATTCATGTTCACATGCAGTGTTGTGCTAGTTACTGAAAACCAGTAAGTAGTTACAATTACTAGTTACTTCACTACTTACACCAAAAAGTAATGCGTTACTGTGAAAAGTAACTTCTTAGTTACTTAGAAAAGGGCACCCATTAATGCCCTTATACTGTAGCCTTCATTTCAGTACTGTTATTGCATCGGAGAATAATACAACCTGTTGATCAACTTGACATGCATTTGCATCACTGAACTCTGCTAAGCAATGTGGTCTATACAAACACAAACACAAAGATATGTTTCAAAGTGCCAATCCAGCCGCTGTTGCTTAGGTGGAGGTGGAATGGCGTCGGATGAGTCTGGGTCTGTGGTCTTAGCTACTAGCTTCGCTACTAGCTTCGTCCCAGCATGTTTTTTCTGCAGATGTTTCAACAGATTTTAATTGCTGTTTTGGGCAGTCGATAGGATCTTTGACCCGCCAAGACACAACTTACATTTAACTAAAACGTTCTTTTCTTTGTGCTCGACAAAAGTGAAATAGTGAGAATATCTCCAGGCGGAGAAACTCGACTTGAGCTCTGCCGCCGCCATGACAGTCTTGTTAGTTAACACAAACACAGTGGCGTTTATTTTTCATAAACAATCTACGAATCTACGAAACAATGACACCAGCCACTCACCTTCATCTTTTGGGAACAGAAACATCAACACAGTGGCGTTTATTTTTCATAAACAATCTACGAATCTACGAAACAATGACACCAGCCACTCACCTTCATCTTTTGGGAACAGAAACATCGCCACTTCGGCAGACTTCACATTACCACAGCCAGCGGCAATGCATCGCTTCCCGTGTGTTTTTCCTCCCTTTTTCGTCACTGTCGCCTCCATTGTCAGCTTTTCTCGATTGGCAATCACTTCCAGTCGACTGCGAAACACTTTCCAATCAAATACTCGCTCAAAAACGTTGGTAAATTCGACTTTGAAATAGAGACAAAATGAATGGTGGTGAATGTAAACACTTCGGCTTGGCCCATCTTGTGACGTCACGCAGTAGATCGCAAGCCACGCCCACGAAGGCGGAGGTCGACTGCGAATTTCCCAGCGGAAAATTCAAACTCGTCAAATTCGTTGCTATTCCAACATCTTTGATATGGGTTCCAATGGACAATTTTGGTCATTACTATACGTATTAGCATAAAAGATCATGCACCGTCGCACACTTCAGTGGGTCTTTAACTCAATGATACAAACATGGGCTAATGATTAGAGGTAACTGAGTTATTTATTTTGTTAAAGTTTCAGCTATTCTGTTTCCAGTTCTGTCATCAGATTATTTAATACCATTTGTTAAAACATTGTTGTTTCTTTTGATGTGAAATATTATGTATTTCATTTAAATAAAAAGCAATGTTAGTTTTGTTCACAATTTGTTTAGTTAGTTTACCTTATCTTTTTCTCCAAAAGAACCGATAAGAGTACCGTTAAAAGACCGGATCGATAAGCGGTATCGATAAAAGCAGTAGTACCGTTAAAACCTTAACGATACCCATCCCTAATTGTGCCTGGATTAATGCAGATTGTAATCGATCCACCTGAGGACGACAGCCAGATTTAAGCCGGTTTCAGTTTGATGTTGTCAACATGATTAGCCGCCCTCGAGTCCTTTGGGATGAATGCACTCCTAAACTTAAATAAATCTCACTTTAACAAATATTTCAGGGTCAGCGGTAGAAAGAAATCTGCTTTATAGACGTGCAGCTCATATCAAATCCTCCACAGCAGCAGATCTTATTTACTGCATGTCATTTGTGAAGTGAATTTCCTCTCAGTTTGATTGTGTGAGCAAATGCCAACTTCTGCATATGAATAGGTACAACTGATGGAGATAAAAACCCGTTTCCTACCCTGAATATTTGCATGTCAGCTGTTTTTACACACTTTGACGTCCCTCTGGTGCCCTCAGAGGAATACGAGCTGCTTGTTAGTGTGTGTTTGTGAAGATGTGTGTGTCTGCAGAACAGATAACGGCTCCTTTAACGGCCTCCAGCGGGCCTTGAAGTGTCGACCATGAGACTCTGACATTGAGCTTTCACACACACTCACACACACACACACACACACATACTCACACTCACATTCACACTCACACACACACACACATATCTGCATACATTTAGTCACAAACTGCTGGTGATAAATGAGCCTCAGGTGTCCAGGTTGGACGGGGAACTTGCAGCTTTGTGTCGCTCCGGGCTCGTCATATCCAGGGAAGATTTGGTGTTTTGAGAACTGCAGCTTTTCCTGTCTTTGCAGATAATCCATTTAGTCATTTTAAATGCAAAACTGGCCCAAATATGATTTTGAGCCTCACAAAAACTCCCCTTTTCTCTGATTCATATTATACTAAAGGTCCCATGTCATGCTTTTCCGGTTGTTACCCGTCCCCTTGTGTTATGTAGCTTTTTCTGCATGTAAACGGTCTGCAGAGTCACAAACCCTCAAAGTACACCCTGTAGCGAGTAAAACTCTAACACAGAAAAGACCTGTCTATGCTGCCCCAGAACGCCTCGTTGGAGATTTCTCTTTTTCCATTGTTTACTTCTTGGGTATAGTGACGTATTTCGGGTATAGTGACGTAAGTAACGGCTCCGCAGATTGGTTACGTTACGTCCGCGGAGCCGTTACGTCCGCGGAGCCATTACGTCTGCGGAGCCGTTACGTTTGGACCAATCCGCGGACTTCCTCACACACACACACACACGGCGGGACGTTGCGAGGCTCGCTGCTGCGAGGAGGGGACACTGTGAGTGACTCACTGGTGTGGGGTCGGCGAGACAGCGAGACACCGCGGAACTCAGACCTGGGCACACACACAAACTCCCAGCCAGGCTGCGGGTGTGTGTGTGTTTCGGGCTGGGTTTCGCTGTGTCTCGCTGTCTCGCAGACGGCCACTGGCTCACAGGGAGGGGGGGCAGGAGCTCCAACAAGCGTGTAGGACAGAGAGTGAATACACATACTATACAGAGATGCTGTATGAGAAACCAATGTGAGTTTGGAAAAATTGCACAATGTAAATGTATTCTAGTAGACCTCAACAATGGAATTATGATCAGTAGAAATGGCCATGACATGGGACCTTTAAAGTGATTTTCTTTGGGTTTCTGACAATAGGAGACATTTAAAGGCATCCCCTCTACACTGCTATTGAAATGATCCAAAGTCTCCCTGAAAGAGGCCCTTTAATGCTTCTAGGGTTCTACCCTTTCCTGTAGTTCTGTAGGTTCTGTGCATGTAAATGGTCTGCAAAGGCTAAAATCCCTGTGTTTCCTGAAGTTAAAAAGGATGGTATGTGATATTTCTACACTCTATGTACGTCTAGTGCATTGTGCAGCTTTTAACATTCAAACTATCCTTTACAAGAACTCACACTTGCAAATTGGGAGGGTGTGAAACACGTATTAAGTACTTGTTAGTTGAGTTTATATTACATGCTAAGCTTCACACAGGATGTCCTTCTGCCCTAATGCATGCTGGGTGCTTCTGTGAAACCCCCACTTAAAACAGGATGCTGCACACTGTGTGAAGAAGTTTCCCTGATGGACGGAACTTTTTAAAAAGTGCTGTTAGCAGTTTTCTCCTCATCCTGGGAGAGCTGCTGCTGGCGGAGACGATCCTTCACGTCTCGTTTTGCCCGAACACACAAACAATAATCAGTCAGTGTGTGAGAGGCTGACAGCCAGCGGAACTAACGCCACCTCAGGGACCCTTTCTTTATCTGCATCACAACAACACACACGCAAGGATGCACACACACTTAAAGACATGATGCACACAGACAACACACACTTAAAGACATGATGCACACAGACACACATTTTTAAACACATGATAAAGCAATCACACACACATAAAGACATGATGCACACACACACACACACACATTTAAAGACATGATGCACACACACGCACACATTTAAAGACATTATGCACACACATACACACACAAAGACATGATGCACACTAACACACACACACACACACACATACATACATACACACACACATTTAAAGACATGATGCACAACAGCACACATTTAAAGACATTATGCCACAACATACACACACCCACAAAGACATGATGCACACACACACACACACTACATACATACACAAACACACATTTAAAGACACGATGCACTCAGACACACACACACTTAAATACATGATGCAAACACACAAAAGACATGATGCACACATACATACACACACACACACACACACACACACATGTAAGACATTATGCAAACACACCACACACACACACTTAAAGACATGATGCACACAGACACACACATTTAAAGACATGATGCACACACACACACACACACACACACACAAACACACTTAAAGACATGATGCACACAGACACACACATTTAAAGACATGATGCACACATACACACACACACACACACACACATGTAAAGACATTATGCAAACACACACACACACACATGTAAAGACATTATGCAAACACACACACACACACACACACACACACACACACACATTTAAAGACATGATGCACACACACACACATTTAAAGACATGATGCACACACACACACACACACAGACACACACACACACACACACACACACACACACACACACACACAGGGCCTCTTCAAAGTGGTGCTTTTATCATATGCATGTTAGCCGACTAAGAATGCAAAGTCGATATATAGACGCTCATGCATGCAAAAGAAGAAAAGTGTCCGTATTATTTATTTAATATTTTAAAGCCTGTCTTTCTGATTTCAAATGTTAGACTTCTCTAGTTTATATTAAACCTGCAGCTACAGTATGTTAAAGCTCCTCCTCTCTCCTGGCCCCTCTTCTTAATGCTCGCTGTGTGTGTGATGCTACACACACACACACACACCACACTTCACAGTACATAGTCTCCTGCCGCCTCACAACACCTTCTGAAACCACACCACTCTGTAATCCCTCTTCAATAATGCAGACTCATTACCGAACAAGGTTTTCGACACATGGATATTAAATATTGAAAGACTCCCGCTGCACATGACGGCTGCTCCTCAAACACGCCTTGTATTCTTCAAAAGGACATCCATAGATTTACCCTGAGGCTTTTTATACCATGTTTGCAATGTCGATAAAAACACCTTAAAAACTCAGATTTATCGACGCAGTTCAAAGTCAGAATTGCACTTTAAAATGTAAGTCAGTCTTTTTATTGATGGCTTTTAGGTTCAGTTCAATATGTTTAAATCTAGTATGTTGGAATACATTCCTTGTTGTTTTTTTGCATGATTAGATCAATCGTCATCCATATTCAGATGCAGGCAACTTAATGTATATAAATATCCCCATATTTAAAAACTAAAAACCTTTATCGATATTTTAAGGTTGACACTTGCTGCTTAAGGAAATATTGCAAAAAGTAAAAAATACATAACTTGACTTAAAAACAGTCTTTAAACCAGGAAAGATAAACACTTATGCCATCTTGTGATTGGACAATATCCAAAATGTGAGACGATGTAGAGTCTTATATCACAATGTCATTAATGTACTGTATTACAAAGCATTATACCAGTTTCATTAGCTGCTATAAAGCCAAACTACCATGGAAACGTAAGACTATCATTATTCCTTTTTAACTGAATAGATAAAACACCTGATTATATTAAGAAACTGAAATATTTCAAACATTATATTTGAATGAATGCCTCTTCCTAACCATGAAAACATGATAACGCTGCAAATATTAGACACGTTTTAAACAAAACAACTCTTTTGATAATATCATTGGTAATTTTACATGCAACACTGGCCTAATATGTTTTTTTAGCCTCGCAAAAATAAAGATTCCTCTGTTTCATTTTATGCTGAAGGATTTTTCTTAAGGGTTCTGACAAAATAGAGACATTTAAAAGCATCAACTCTGACACGGCTATTTCAGAAGGGCCTCTTTCACATCTTTTAACATTTACAGAACACTTCCTTGACTTATTTCCGCTGTAACTATGGCCACGTTCCCTTCCTCCAGCGGGCCAGCCTTGGGGGTGTTGCTTCCTGAGACCGAGGAGGATTTCGTGCTTCCAGTTTTGTTCTGGTTGCACCTTAAGAGTTTCAGGGTTTGATGACGGAAGGTCTTGTCCAACAGGAAGTACATTAAAGGGTCCGTGGATCCTCTCAAAGCGGCCAAAAGCAGCAAACAGTTCTTCAGCTGCAGGAAGAGGAGAGAGAGGAGATGTATTTGTATTAAAGAGGACTTATTCTGCTGTTGCTCGGGTGTATATCAGTATGTAGTGTCTCTACTTTAAAGAGTCCTCTCCTGCTGATGTTCAGGTGTATATCAGTATGTAGCGTCTCTACTTTAAAGAGTCCTCTCCTGCTGATGCTCAGGTGTATATCAGTATGTAGTGTCTCTACTTTAAAGAGTCCTCTCCTGCTGATGTTCAGGTGTATATCAGTATGTAGTGTCTCTACTTTAAAGAGTCCTCTCCTGCTGATGCTCAGGTGTATATCAGTATCTAGTGTCTCTACTTTAAAGAGTCCTCTCCTGCTGATGTTCAGGTGTATATCAGTAATCAGTATGTAGTGTCTCTACTTTAAAGAGTCCTCTCCTGCTGATGTTCAGGTGTATGTCAGTATGTAGTGTCTCTACTTTAAAGAGTCCTCTCCTGCTGATGTTCAGGTGTGTATCAGTATGTAGTGTCTCTACTTTAAAGAGTCCTCTCCTGCTGATGTTCAGGTGTATATCAGTATGTAGTGTCTCTACTTTAAAGAGTCCTCTCCTGCCGATGTTCAGGTGTATATCAGTATGTAGTGTCTCTACTTTAAAGAGTCCTCTCCTGCTGATGTTTAGGTGTGTATCAGTATGTAGTGTCTCTACTTTAAAGAGTCCTCTCCTGCTGATGTTCAGGTGTATATCAGTATGTAGTGTCTCTACTTTAAAGAGTCCTCTCCTGCTGATGTTAGGTGTGTATCAGTATGTAGTGTCTCTACTTTAAAGAGTCCTCTCCTGCTGATGTTCAGGTGTATATCAGTATGTAGTGTCTCTACTTTAAAGAGTCCTCTCCTGCTGATGTTTAGGTGTGTATCAGTATGTAGTGTCTCTACTTTAAAGAGTCCTCTCCTGCTGATGTTCAGGTGTATATCAGTATGTAGTGTCTCTACTTTAAAGAGTCCTCTCCTGCTGATGTTCAGGTGTATATCAGTATGTAGCGTCTCTACTTTAAAGAGTCCTCTCCTGCTGATGCTCAGGTGTATATCAGTATGTAGTGTCTCTACTTTAAAGAGTCCTCTCCTGCTGATGTTCAGGTGTATATCAGTATGTAGTGTCTCTACTTAAAGAGTCCTCTCCTGCTGATGCTCAGGTGTATATCAGTATGTGTCTCTACTTTAAAGAGTCCTCTCCTGCTGATGTTCAGGTGTATATCAGTATGTAGTGTCTCTACTTTAAAGAGTCCTCTCCTGCTGATGTTCAGGTGTATGTCAGTATGTAGTGTCTCTACTTTAAAGAGTCCTCTCCTGCTGATGTTCAGGTGTGTATCAGTATGTAGTGTCTCTACTTTAAAGAGTCCTCTCCTGCTGATGTTCAGGTGTATATCAGTATGTAGTGTCTCTACTTTAAAGAGTCCTCTCCTGCCGATGTTCAGGTGTATATCAGTATGTAGTGTCTCTACTTTAAAGAGTCCTCTCCTGCTGATGTTTAGGTGTGTATCAGTATGTAGTGCTCTACTTTAAAGAGTCCTCTCCTGCTGATGTTCAGGTGTATATCAGTATGTAGTGTCTCTACTTTAAAGAGTCCTCTCCTGCTGATGTTTAGGTGTGTATCAGTATGTAGTGTCTCTACTTTAAAGAGTCCTCTCCTGCTGATGTTCAGGTGTATATCAGTATGTAGTGTCTCTACTTTAAAGAGTCCTCTCCTGCTGATGTTTAGGTGTGTATCAGTATGTAGTGTCTCTACTTTAAAGAGTCCTCTCCTGCTGATGTTCAGGTGTATATCAGTATGTAGTGTCTCTACTTTAAAGAGTCCTCTCCTGCTGATGTTAGTGTGTATATCAGTATGTAGTGTCTCTACTTTAAAGAGTCCTCTCCTGCTGATGTTCAGGTGTATATCAGTATGTAGTGTCTCTACTTTAAAGAGTCCTCTCCTGCTGATGTTCAGGTGTATATCAGTATGTAGTGTCTCTACTTTAAAGAGTCCTCTCCTGCTGTATCAGGTGTATATCAGTATGTAGTGTCTCTACTTTAAAGAGTCCTCTCCTGCTGATGTTCAGGTGTATATCAGTATGTAGTGTCTCTACTTTAAAGAGTCCTCTCCTGCTGATGTTCAGGTGTATATCAGTATGTAGTGTCTCTACTTTAAAGAGTCCTCTCCTGCTGATGTTTAGGTGTGTATCAGTATGTAGTGTCTCTACTTTAAAGAGTCCTCTCCTGCTGATGTTCAGGTGTATATCAGTATGTAGTGTCTCTACTTTAAAGAGTCCTCCTGCTGATGTTTAGGTGTGTATCAGTATGTAGTGTCTCTACTTTAAAGAGTCCTCTCCTGCTGATGTTCAGGTGTATATCAGTGTAGTGATTCCTAATAAGGAAAGAAAGATGGAGTCACCTCGACTAAGATGGAGAATGGATGGCACTGTTTACAGATGTTTGGTCCCGGTAAATATCTCAGCTGCTGTTGGTCGTTAGCCAGAGAGATGAAGATGGGTTTGTAGATGTGATACGGCAGCAGACAAACCGAGAGAACAACCTGAGAGGAGATGGTTTTAAAAAAAAAAGGTTGTTATTGATCTCAATCTTTAGTTTCACGCCTTCTTCAATACAGCATGTTGGGCCTTTTGACAGGCTAATTAACGATATATTTTATTCTTATGAGTTTGGGACTTTCTTGCCGTCAACCTCTATGAAAACCAATATTCAAAGTGCTAGATTGTAAGCAAGTGTCCAATTGGAAGCTACGAAAATGGTGGAAACAGTGCTAGAAAAACACCATATAGCGACACGAAACACCAGTATTTTGTCTACAAACCAAGACAGACTTCTCCTACTAATTGTGCCTTTTTGAAGACGTTACTTTAGAGTAGGATATATGCCTCATACTCACCTGTATGACCACGATATTTCGTAGCACCCTCCCCAGCAGACTTTGGGACGTAGTGACGTTCGTGCTTTTCCGTGATCGCCCAATATGCCTCAAAACCATCATATAAGACATCAGAACCAGCAGGTAGAAGAGGAAGAACAGAGTAATCACGATCACGGCCAAACCAGCAGAAAGTCTTCCTCCGATCTCCACCGTTGGGTTGTAGCAAACCTCCGTACATCCAACAACAGCTTTTTTCACGCTCACCACTTCCTTCACGGAGTAAATAACGGTGACGGGTACCACGCATCCGACAGCCACCGACCACACGACAATGCAAACTCTGTTGGCGAAGGACGTTCTCTTGAGGCGGGCGAAGAAACCGTGAGGAAGAAAGGCGATGCAACGATTGGGTCTGGAGGCGTGGGTGTGCTGGAGGAGGCAAGGAAAGTAAAGAAAATGGCAGTTTTGAGTCCCCTAAAACTTTCAAATGTACCAGAAATTTGTCAAAATCCCTTCACCAGGAGTACAAATATGGCAACTTTCTTTATTTTTTCATTCTAACATTGGATATATATTGATTTGTTTAAAGAATGCCTTTCTTTAATGCAAATTGGATATTTTTATGACAACTTGTACAGATGTAATGCCCCGCTGTGGTGGAAACAGGAAGAACTGGTTCCATCTTGGACCTGGTTTGATAGAAAGAGGGGTATAATAATAGATATTGTTTTAGTCACACCTGTATGAGGGAGGCGAAGCGGCTCAGCGCCACCCAGGTGAGGATCATGATGCTGATGTAGATGTTGATGTGCAGCACCGGGGTGATGCCGTGAAGAACCAGCTGACACAGAGTGCTGCTCAGCGTCCAATCGGAGCCCCGCGCGTAGTAAGCGGCCAGGAAGGGAGTGGTGAGAGACAGAATCAGGTTGGAGATGCTCAGGTGAGACAGGTAGACGTGGGTGGGGGAGACGGTGGAGATACAGCGGAGAAACACCCACAAAGAGAGGATGTTTCCTGGGAGAGCGGTGAGGAAGAGGAAGGTGTAAGCAGAGGGGAGGAAGAAGAGGGTGGTGAAAGTGGGACAAAGGGAGAGGGAAGAGAGGGAGGAGTTATCCAGAGGGAAAGGGGACGAAATGTTCTCCATTTGATCTGAAGAGACACAAAGTGATGGATGAGAGGGAGAAACACGTTGAGGATGTTTGTTAAAGGTCCCCTATTATACTGTTTATCATCAATATATTCCAGGTCCAGATATATACAGAGCCTGTCTCTGATTGGCTGAAACACTAAACAGATCATTGTAGCATCCCATAATCCCCTCTGTTTCAGCCCTGTTTCCAAAGTGCTGATTCTCTGTCTGTTACTTTAGATGAAAATAAGGAGCCCCTCCCCACGCCCCTCTGAGAGAGATTTGGTTACAAAGAACTCAATGGTGCTCTAGGAGGAGATTCAGGTGATAAGGTGGGGGGGGGGGGGGGTACCTTGGTTGCTGATTGGCTAATGGTTACACAAGCCAAAACATCGTTATGACATCATAAAGTGGCCAAAATCTGATCAGCTCATTTTCAGACAGGTTTTTATAGAAATGGATCAGGAGAAAAAGAGAGAGAATCTTTGTTCCTGAAACGTTCAGAGTCTCTTTTTGCAGAATAGGGTGACTTTCAAGTTATGACGGTCACCACTTTTATGCAGGGTTCCTGTTTTAAAAGTGAGAAACCCGGAGACAATAACTTCCTCTTTGGTATTAAAATGGCATGAATCAATCTTTTAAAAAGTCTTAAGACACGGGAAATGTTCTCCATTTGATCTGAAGAGACACAAAGTGATGGATGAGAGGCAGACACATGTGGAGGATGTTTATTAAGTGTGGAGGAAATTCTAATTCCCTTGAGAGAAACTGATAAATGATTCTTTGACAAAGTTTGTCTTTTGTTATAACTTAACATGTTACACTCATACAAGACTAAAAAATACAATTTAACAGAGTCAAAAACAATCGGAGTAAAATACATAATATATGCTTATCTGTGAGAATATGATCATAAATGATGATATGATAATTTGACACAACATTAACTTATAATGGTCACCACTTTTACGCAGGATTTCTGTTTTTTAGGTCAATTTAAAAATTCTATTTACATTTTTGCACATCTCAAAACATTCTCTTGCATTATTTTATCAGTTTTATTAGTTTTATGTCCTATATATATTTATGTTGCTCTGTTGGAGGAGCTTCAGTTTCTTATTGCCATATCTACACTGTAGCTGCTGAGCTCATGATGATAAAGCCTTGAATCTTAAAAGGTGAGAAACCCGGAGAAAATAAGGTCCTCATTGATATTAAAATGGCGTGAATCAATCTTTAAAAAAAGTCTTAAGACACGGGAAGTCTTAAGACTTGTTTCTGACGTTGCAAAGTTTAGTCTTCAGGTTCATCCCAAACTCCTTTAAAAAGTCTTAAAGTCTTTGCTTTTTTTAACATTAAATCAACGCTTTTGACATTATTAAAGGTACGTATTACATTACATGTCATTTGTTAGTCGCTTTTATCCAAAGCGACTTATTCAGTACTGTGGACAATCCCCACAGGAGCAATTTGGGGTGAAGTGTCTCAGGGACACAACGACATGCTGACTGCAGTGGGACTCGAACTTGCTATCCCCTGATTCGAAGTCCAGCACCCCACCACTGAGCCACAGCCCCCCACGTATTAAAGTAGGATATCTTTAAATAGTTTTTTCCGATGCTGTTAGATTTTTTTAACTTGAAATATCTTCTTTTTTTATTTGATATGCCGAATAAACATAACTATTGTTAGGCAGATGCAGAAAGAGGAACATTTTGCATACAATTTTTTTTTAATTGACATATTTAAATCTAGAAATAATACTTTCAAACGTTTTAGAAATGCTCGGACGTTGGTCATAAATACGTTTATTTTGACGATGAATTGTCTTAGTAATTGTAAAAGGATCTTATCGATGTATGTCTGCACACATTTGGGCTTGAATTTAAATCCAAGCACTTTTAAAAAAAGCATAAATCTAAAATTTGTATTCAAATCAAAATGCTTAAAAAAACTCTCCTATTATTATTTGAATCTACAATCCTTTGCTCCTGTCTTGAAACAAACAAATGAACTCAAAATATCCTCCAATACGTGTTCATAAGAAATATATATCATGCTAAATTTAAAAAACAACGTATGAGCATGTTACGTTCATCTATTTCTCTATAAATGAAGATGAAACCCTTTAAAATCTAGATATTTCACGGTGCAATCATTCGTATACGTACCGTAGCAGGAGCTCCGTCCAGATCATTGAAGAACAACCGGCTGCAGTTCTTTAAATGTAATATTCACAGTTCTTTAAATGTAATATTCACAGTTCTTTAAATGTAAAAACAACTCTCCGGCTCGATGTGAATCTTTTCTCAGACTTCCTGCTTGTTTACGTTACTTCAGGTTTGTGTTTGTGTCATTTCACATCAACGCTGCTCTCATGTACCACGACATGTTGGCGTCTCTCTCGCTATTTCAGGTTCCACTTCCTCAGTTACGGTGTGTTGATGAGAGATACGGTTTAAGAAATGAGGGTCAAACTGTGGTACTGTGCATGAGTATTTTAGAGTGTGAGGTGCATGTTCACAGCAGCGCTTTATCAACATGTGAGCTGGTGACACTTTTTAAAGTACAAATAATGCATATTTTAGAGACGCCCTGTTCTGCCTTTTGAGGAGTTTACTTCCCTGTAGTGTGTGATACAGGTGTCTTCTCTTGGACTCCTTTGTTTACTTCTGGACCTTAATGACATCACTATGTAACACGCGCACTTCTATTGGCTATAGCGCTCCATCACATTGTACTTGATAGGCTAAGGGGGCGGGACATCTCTAAGCTGTTGACCAATCACAACAGAGCCGAACATACGTACACCTGAACATCAGCAGTAGAGGACTCTTTAAAGTAGAGACACTACATACTGATATACACCTGAACATCAGCAGGAGAGGACTCTTTAAAGTAGAGACACTACATACTGATATACACCTGAACATCAGCAGGAGAGGACTCTTTAAAGTAGAGACACTACATACTGATATACACCTGAACATCAGCAGGAGAGGACTCTTTAAAGTAGAGACGCTACATACTGATATACACCTGAACATTAGCAGGAGAGGACTCTTTAAAGTAGAGCCACTACATACTGATATACACCTGAACATCAGCAGGAGAGGACTCTTTAAAGTAGAGACACTACATACTGATATACACCTGAACATCAGCAGGAGAGGACTCTTTAAAGTAGAGACGCTACATACTGATATACACCTGAACATTAGCAGGAGAGGACTCTTTAAAGTAGAGCCACTACATACTGATATACACCTGAACATCAGCAGGAGAGGACTCTTTAAAGTAGAGACACTACATACTGATATACACCTGAACATCAGCAGGAGAGGGCTCTTTAAAGTAGAGACACTACATACTGATATACACCTGAACATCAGCAGGAGAGGACTCTTTAAAGTAGAGACACTACATACTGATATACACCTGAACATCAGCAGGAGAGGACTCTTTAAAGTAGAGACACTACATACTGATATACACCTGAACATCAGCAGGAGAGGACTCTTTAAAGCAGAGACACTACATACTGATATACACCTGAACATCAGCAGGAGAGGACTCTTTGAAGTAGAGACACTACATACTGATATACACCTGAACATCAGCAGGAGAGGACTCTTTAAAGTAGAGACACTACATACTGATATACACCTGAACATCAGCAGGAGAGGACTCTTTAAAGTAGAGACACTACATACTGATATACACCTGTACATGTATTTAAATGTGTGAATACCCTCATCTTTATTAAGGCAGAGGTTAAACTAACTAATACTGCAGTGTGGAAATAATCTTATATGCACATTTCTAAGTACCTGTTCCTCCTCTAGATGGCGCTGTTGTTCTAGTTCTATTTTTGGAGCATATTCTCCTCCCTCCTGTCACACTGTAGATAATGATTGACACACATGACACCAAATAGAATGACTTAGTAAATAAAAACAACCTGTAGTCGCCCTCCTGAGTATGAAAGCATGTTCTTTACATATCAGAGAAGCTCCTGACTTTTACACTGAGTGTTTTTTATGTTTCAGTCGGTGACGTCAGACGCTTTCATCTCAGTAAAAGCTCCTCTGGGTTTTCTGAGAGCTTGTGATCTTTGTAATTTGTCGTGAAAGTCCAGGCTTTGAAGTCGCCTGCATCTTATTTCCTTTCACATTTGTGTGAAGGAAAAACGTCACACTCATTATCTGCAGGGTTCGGTTGCTTTTATTCCAGCAGTACTTGATCTCAGATTGAGTAAAAATCATTTTCTTGGTGATCCCAATTGTATGATAGTGTCTTGTTCCATTAATGTACATAGTGGGAAACATGAAATATACTTTACCTGCAAGAAAAAGTCCCTTTACTTCAATCCAGACTGAAATATCTCAACTAGTTTTTGATGTATTGCCATGAAATATGGAGAAAATGAAGCATTGCACCACCAGCAGGTCAAAGAGTTAAACATTTGTTGCAGTTTGACACAATAAATATGGCATTTTTGGGCAAAATGACAGAATAGCTATACACGTTTGACTCATTTATCTCATACATATTGTTTATTCACTCAAAAAGGATAATGAAAGCAGTATATATTACGTTATTTATGGATAAATGCTTCAGAAACCGCTGGAAGATGGCGTAACGTAAAAACTGATGAAGACATAACGTAAAAACTGCTGCTGCTGCATTATTTTTTCTTAACGGGTACAATTGGTCACTGTGGATAAAGACGGCGGTAATTAAAGATGCTTTCGTAAGAGGAATTCCTGCATTGCAAATTATGGAGGCAAGATATTGCAACTCAGGCTGCATTACAAGTAGATGTTCCCGTTGAAAAGAGCGGCAATATAAAGTCCATTTAATGCCACTGCTGCTGGCTTTCAGGACATTTCATTTTGCTGGTGCTTCATCCAAACTTTTCATTTGTTCAATCAACCAAGAAGGGTTAAGAACAGACTGTTAAAAGGTTTTAAGTGGTGCAGGAATGAGTCTAAAAACCCAGAAATTACTCAGCATTTTTAGCAATTCCTCTACTGGAAGTCAATGGTTTTTTGGAGTATTTCTTGGTTGTTAGCCTGGTCTGTTGTAATACATACATACATGTTTCGTTCTACCACATAAAATACTTCAGTAAATACCCCACTGGTGGATTTAGAAACAGAGGTTGCTAACAAGTGTCCAAATGAGACGAGTAAACGCCATCACGCCCAACATTAGCGCCTTTAGCTTAGCGGTGGTGATGTGAAGTCATGTGACCGTGCTGTAGTTCATTTATAGCTCAATATTAGCCATCTTTAGCTTAGCGGTGGTGATGTGAAGTCATGTGACGGTGCTGTAGTTCCTTTATAGCCCAACATTAGCCTCCTTTAGCTTAGCGGTGGTGACGTGAAGTCATGTGACCGTGCAGTAGTTCCTTTATAGCCCAACATTAGCCTCCTTTAGCTTAGCGGTGGTGACGTGAAGTCATGTGACCGTGCTGTAGTTCCTTTATAGCCCAACATTAGCCGCCTTTAGCTTAGCGGTGGTGACGTGAAGTCATGTGACCGTGCTGTAGTTCCTTTATAGCCCAACATTAGCCACCTTTAGCTTAGCGGTGGTGACGTGAAGTCATGTGACCGTGCAGTAGTTCCTTTATAGCCCAACATTAGCCTCCTTTAGCTTAGCGGTGGTGACGTGAAGTCATGTGACCGTGCTGTAGTTCCTTTATAGCCCAACATTAGCCGCCTTTAGCTTAGCGGTGGTGACGTGAAGTTATGTGACCGTGCTGTAGTTCCTTTATAGCCCAACATTAGCCGCCTTTAGCTTAGCGGTGGTGACGTGAAGTCATGTGACCGTGCTGTAGGATGCTAACTCGGTCTACTTTAATACGTCATCACTGGGTTGTAGCCTCCTTTAATTGGCTGCTTAAGTTTATGTTCGCCTGTCCTCTCTCTGACCTAACGTTCTCCACCGTGGAACTGCTACCGCTAACTCCATTAGCATCTCGCACACAGAACACGCTGCTCACCAGGCGCAGAACCTCCCTTCTCACAGACGAAGACAACAGGAAGTACATGACGGGGTCCAGGCAGCTGTTCAGGGCCGAGAAAAGCAATGCCACCTCGTTAGCTTTATCTGCCACGCCCCTCCAGATACACGCCGTATCTGTGATCTGCGTTTTTATGTAGAAAACCCGGACGATGTGATAGGGGACGAAGCAGACGGTGAAGAGGAAGAGGATGAAGAAGGACTTTCTGGCGGTGCGTTTGTATCGGGCGGCGTTGGGAAGGTCTGGTTTCTCCTTTGATATCCTTTGGAGTTTGAGGGCGATCTTGGCGTAAGAAACCACCAGAGAGACGAAGACCATCCAGAAGAGAACCAGCATACAGATGTTGATGTAGGCTTTCCACTTCGCGTCGTGAAGGAGCTTGTAGT